>PVIW01006513.1:0-86100 GCA_004026585.1 Noctilio leporinus
AGAAAAGAAAAGAAAAGAAAGAAAGGAACAACAACAACAACAACAGATTATGAGACCTGAGCTGAGAGATGCAGTGGAATATTAAAGGGTGAAAAGGACAAGATTTGGTGACTGATTGGCACTACATGGGGAGGAAGGAAATTGAGGCAACTAGGGAAGATTTCTGGCTTGGGTAGCTATCATTCTCTATGAGAAAGGAAACAGAATACAGCCATGGTGAAAGTGAGGTCCAGAAGAGGGGAACAGAGTCCAGTGGTAAAAGTAACAACTGAACTGAAAATGAGTAACCATAATTGCCTTCATTTATTTTATTCTAATTTAAGCAAGCCCACCAGCATCTGAGGCCACTCCCACAGATTCCAGAAGCAGAATCTAGCACTGCCAAGCATCTTGTCTCTGCCTCTTACCCTCTGGGCCTCTCTTTCCCTGGTTATTAGAGAAAATATCCAGTCTATAATTTAACACAATGACCAGACAGCACTGTTATCAGGGTTTTAATTCAAAAACTGAGGAACTAAAGGAACATTAATTCAGCCCTCCCTGACCAATCCAGCATGGGAGACCCCCTCTAGCCTGGGCATGCTCACTTTCATAGATAGGAAGACTGCCTGCTCCAGGGCAGACTACTTTGTTTTGGACAACTCTTTTTCTTTTTTCTTTTTAATTATTTTATTGTTGTTGTATTACATCCATCCCCTTTTTGCTCATCCCCACCCACCCATTCCCTCCCCCCGCAAAGTCAATCCCATCTGTTGTCCATGTCCATGGTTCCTTTATACTAGGTTCTTGTCTAAACTGCTCCCCTTCCTTGCCTCTGCCTCCCCCCTCCCCCCAACTCCCTTCCCCCTGACCACTGAAGGCCTATTCACTGTATTCATATATTTGGTTCTGTTTTGCTTGTTAGTTTTGTTCATTATTGTCCTGTAATGGGTGAGATCATATGGTATTTGGACAACTCTTATTCTTAGGAAAGTCCTCTTCTTTGCTGAAGTCTGCCTGCTTGTAGCTTTTACCCTCCGGTCCTAGTTCTTCAGCATTATGTCACTCATTCACCCGTTCCACAAAGATTTGTTGATCATTTAGTGTGATAACACTTAGCAGTATTCTAGGCTCAAGTGTACACAAACACGAACTAAGATAGAATCTCTGGTCACATGGAGATTTTGAGTACTAGGAGAGGAGAGAAATAAGTATATAAGACAATTTCAGTTAGTGATGAGTACAGTTAAGGAGATATTGTAAGATTATGGGATATAAAGACTAGGAGAGCCCTGGCTGGTGGCACAGTGGATAAGACTCTCACTGGTCTGCGAACCCAATGGTTGCTGGTTCAATTCCCAGCCAGGGCACATAACCAGGTTGCAAGTCAGGTCTCCAGCCAGGTCCATAGCTGGAGGCAGGTGAAAGGCAGCCATACATTGATGTCTCTTTCCCTCTCTGCCTCTTTCCCTTCCCCTATCTCTGAAAATAATAAATAAAATATTTTTTAAAAGACTAGGAGAAGGGGCTATCTTAGAATGATTAAACAGGGAAAGTTTCTCAAAGGACGTGACATCTGACGCATGATGGAGGCGGCATTTTAAAGATGAGGCACTTAAGGAACAGAGAGGACAGGCAATTCTCCCAGGGTGAGAGCATGGCTAAATGACCAATTCTAAAGCCTCCCCCTCTTACAGGGTGTTTACATAGGGGTTGCACAGGCAAATCTATGGCCTGTGGTCAGGGGTCCTCACATTCATAAGCTCTCCCTGGGCACCACATTTCTCCTTGGTTTCATCAGTTATTACCACTGGCCAGTCCTCTTTCTGGACCATCTCTGTACCAGTGTGGAATAATCACAAAAGACGTAAGCTTCAGAGTCAGATTTAGGTTCAGATGTAGCTTTCACCATTTACTAGTGATATGACTGACTTCCTCCTGACCACACAGGTTTCTCATCTGTAAAATGGAGATAAGAATAATTTCACTGGCTCTTTGAGTTAAATTAAAGTGATAATGTATGTAAAATGTGTGGTGTATGATAGGATATTCAAAAACATCAGCTACTTTAAGGGATCTGATAGCTCTTATAACTAAGTTTGTCATGCTTGCTAATGGTTTCCCACTTCAAATGCATGCCCGTGGAACTGAAGAACAGTTACCATTCACTTAGAATCTATAAGCCAGCTTGCCTTTCTAATTTTGGAAACGGTCTCCTTGCTTGACCCCTCTAGCAAAGGGAGGCTGGTACTTGGCCCAGTGACCCTTTGCAAAGATTGTCTTATTCTCCCCCTTGTGATCGAAACGGGAACGGCATCATTTCAGAACTGACCAGCAGACATGGTGCTGAAATTAGCCAGAAAGGACTGGGAACTAATATTCCATTACATTTATGTATCACGCTGTTGATCCATTCATTCATTGACAGACTCTTGAGTTGCTTCCATCTTTTGATTATTGTGGAAAACGCTGCTATAAACATGGGTGTGCAAATATCAATTTGAGTCCCTGCACTCAATTCTTTGGGGGATATACTTAAAAGAGGAACTGATGAAGTATATGGTTATTGTGTTTCAATTTTGAGGAATGCTGGAAATTTGGGGGAAATTAAGATCTAGATATAAATTCACTAGTTTCTGTGCTTATATATCTCTTGTATTTTTATAAGACTTTATTTACTTTTAGAGAGAGGGGAAGGGAGGGAGAGAGGGAGAGAACATCAGTGTGTGGTTGCCTCTTGCATGCCCCCCAACTGGGGACCTGGCCCACAACCCAGGCATGTGCCCTGACTGGGAATCAAACCAGCGACCCTATGGTTCACAGGTTGGCACTCAATCTACTGAGCCACAACAGTCAGGTTTCTTATGAAGTCTACATTCCCCAGTTTGAAAACTCCTGTTCCGAGTTATACCTTGAAACGTAAATAAGGTAATGCGATGGTGATGGAAAAAACGTTGTTTGGGTAAGAAATGGTTAGAATCTAGAGCATGGCTGCCTGGTTGCAGCCACAGATGGACAAATAGGTAACTACAATATGTGGTGTGAAGCCAAGGTCAATGTACTGGGGGAGGGACATTTTTTCCTCGTGGGAAAGGTCAGGAAAGATGCTGGGAAGAGGTGGCTTAAAAAGTGAAAGGAGTGAAAAGTTTTAGGCAAAGGACGCTAGCCAAGCAAAGGCACAAAAGCATAAAATAGCATGCTGTGAGCAGAACTTGAAGCAATTTGTCACAACACAAAATGCAAAGATTTGAATGGGAACAAAGGTTGAAGGAGGCAGCCTCTTCAAAGGCCAGGGTAAAGATCTTGACTTGACCCTATGCCTTGTTTTCATTCATCATATACTTCAAACCCTTCTCCTATAAAATGGAGATCGTAATGCACCTTTCCCACAGAACTTAGGACCAGAGGCAAACAAATCGGGATGACACACAGCAAGCACTTAGAAAAGTGCCTGGCGTACACTAAGGCCCAATGTTTCCTACTGTTAATACTACTAACCTGAAGGTGGCTGGCAAGGCTTTAAGCAGGAGTGACATAGTCACACTGGCATTTTTGGAAAGCAGGAAACATGGATTGTAGGGGAAAATACTAGTAGCAAATTATGAGGCTGTCATAATACATAGTCTACAACACGCAAAACCCCTGTCCTTCGCTAAAGCAGTGACAGTGAGGATAGAGGGAACTCAACTATCTAGGAAGTAGAAGAGATGCGCTCTAAGGGCCCATTTGAATGTGGAGGACTGGGAAGAACCCTAGATTAGGCCTGCAAGGTTAGTTTGCTCTCTGATCTTCGTCCCTCCCTCCGTTCTCCAAGTAACAAAAAGGCCATCACAAAACATTTCCTTTTAAAGTTTTATTAAAGTTTATTGGTACAATTCATATTTATTTATTTTTGGGGTTAACCCCAGTACAAAAATACAGTTGACAACTTGACAAAAATGGCTCTGCCTAGGGCCTGAAGGTTTTGAGCTTGGAAAGCATGCTTCCCGCCAGGCTGAGCCCAAGCGTGCAGCCATTTCCGCGCACGCAGGCCAGCACGCAGGGAAGCCCAGGCAGGAAAAGTGGAAGAAAGTTGTAGGGACTCAGGAAGAAGGCCAAGATTATCCCCAGGGAAGAAAAAGAATCAGTGTAGTTTCCTCGGTGGAGGCAGAATAGTTTACATTCAGGGTTTGTTGTCTGAAATGACTAGCAATTTCTGCCATTTTAACATTGTCGAAAAGATGCTCCTTGTCTCCTTTCACCACCGAAGTAAGGTGGGAGGAAATGGGAAAAGATTAAATTACTTAAGTTCGAGGAGTAGACCTCCAAATGGCTCAAGAGTTGTGTCAAAAGGTGTTGCCCTTTACATACAACAACAAACAGACACTTGTGTCAGAGGGGCAGTAGAAGGAAGTCGGCTACACGCTGCTGGATCCACAAATGTGGCTACCAGCTTGTTAGCTGAACTCTTCCACAGTGAGAGAGCTCCTTCCCTTGCAGGCAGGAGCAAGGTTTCTTGGTCAGTTTACCCTGCTGCTTTCCTTCCAGAATACTAACTTAGATGAAAGGGATACATTCATGTTACAACTCATCTTCAAGATGCTTCTGTCGGTAGGTATCACCCGTCAGCCTTTCCTGAGCTTCCTTCATCCCCTGAACAACTGTGAAATAAAGGTTGGGGGGAGAAAAGAATGAGCTTTAACATTTGACATCTGACAATCAATGTAGACTTTTATGTTTAGGAGAAATTATGAAAGGAGCACAAGATCCAGATTCAAGATTTAGCTCTGGATTTTTAGCCCTAAGAAGTCATTTTACCTCTGAGAATTTGTTTCCTTACCTATAAAATGAGGTAATGCTACTTTGCATAGGATTACTGTAAAAAGGCAATGGGAACGGATAATGAAAGCATTTTATAAAGCATGAAGTGTTAGTAATTACTTTGCTTACCCTCCAGGATTAGAGCTGAACCTGTCATAGACTGTACATGTTCACTTGACGCTAGGGATAGAAAACACCTTCCCACCACCCCCATTATCTCTTTTGGACGAATGTTGCATTTATTTTTATTTCCCGTTGAGGTTACAAGTTATACTGATATGTGAGTACGTGCATGTGCTATGAGGGGAAGGTAGTTTCACTGAAGGAGGTGGTCATTTCTAGTATCAACTATATATAGAAGGAGCCAAGTTCTCAGACAAAAAAGAAACCTGGAAAGAAGCCTCTAGATTAGTGGGAGATAAAACTTCTAGTCTACCTCAGGGTGTCCCTCTTATAGATTTACTAGATTTTAAGGAGAGCAGCTCTTTTAATACAGGCTCCTTATACACTGGCAGGCCAGGAGTTAGGCTGAACCAGAGTCTGTGGATCTCAGAAAGCAAGCCTATAACCTCGTAAGAGCCAGGTGGTATATAGTTTGTTACTTCCCTTCTGTTTTGCCTAAGTCTTCAGGAAAAATATGTTTCGGTGTCATGTTAGCTGAACCACGGGGATTCAGACAAAGTCTGTGTCCATATTGAGAGTAATGCGTTAAAGGATGGTGCCAAAGTGGAGATGGCAGCAGTAATGTAGATGAAATTGTAAAGGAAAGGTGAATCTCAAGGGTCTTTTCAAGAGTTGGGGACGCAAAGTCCAGCTGCTCTTCTCCATGGGGAAAATTTCCTTTTAATCCCCATCTCTGGTAACCTGCATTTGGGTTAGAAGGACATAGTGGTAATGGTAACCTCTCCAGATCTCTTCTTTCCTCTCTCTAATCTGAGAAATCTGATTAGACTCAAGGACTCAAAGTGATCAACAATCTGGTAGCATAGCCATGAGGACACATGGCAACTTAACAAAAAAACCCTCTTACACATGGCAGGGGGACTTCAGGAGAACAGAGACGTGAATGCACAAGGCACAAATTCCAACCCCTGCATCTAGAATGACTGCTCAAGGATTAGAGAGCAAAAAAGCATGACTGACTTATGGCTTCCATTTTTCTTCACTCATCTGTGCTGAAGCTATTCTTCCTGCACAGCTTCCTGGAATACTTTTTGCATTTTTCTGCTGGCTAGTCTCATTCTTTAGGACTCAATCAGTCATCATCTCCTCTAGCAAACCTCAGGACTCTCCATGTTGGGCCACCCCTTCACCTCCCCTAATGTAGCTTGAAATGTCTTTCTCCTCTGTTCACAGAGGCAAATTCTTATCCTTCTGGGTCCAGTCAAAGTTTACCATCTATAAAACCTTTTAGAATTGATCAGCTAATAGCATACCCCTCCTTTGAATTCCTACAAGAAGAGTAACAGTGGGGCGGGGGTGGGGGGATTATATATATGTTCTGGACTAAAATCCTGGCTTTGTGCCATATTAAGTATGAGACTATGGGCAAGTGACTCTGTGAACCTCAGTTCTTCAGTTTCATGTGGATCAGTTAGCTCCCAACTGGGCTCTAAGTAGTGAGAGAAGGAGGTCAGTTTTAGACAGGATCTATCCAAAAGCTAGTCCTGCAGGAGGTACTCAGCTAGCCTGAGTTGAATTGAGTTTTCCATCACAGACCTTGTATGTGGTGCATCCTAGTTAAATCTATTAGCAACCCTCCCTCCTCTCTTTCCACATAACCATACCTTGCTCGGCATTGATGTAGAAATATTTGTAGCTGGGGTTTCCATTTTCATTGATAATTTCAGGCCGCACCTTACCACTGGGATCTATTGTAAACAAAACGGCACAGGGTTTGCAATAGTTACCAGAGGTACTTCAAACTCTAGATGGTACACTAGGCCTTCTGTTCATCTTTGCGGTCCATTATCTTACCATCCTACTCCCCATGTTTTATGTTGCAATTATAATGAACTCCTTGCAGTTTCCTGAATACAACACCCCTCCTCCATGTCTTGGCATGTGCTATTCCCTCTTACCGACATGTTCCTTTTCTGTTTGATAATGATGAAAGCCTATATTTTTATTTGTATCCCTATAAAATCTAGCAAAATGCTGAGTAAAGATTGGTCATTAAGTATCTTTTATAAAACTGTTCCTGGAAAGACATTTGTCTGGTTATGGTACTCCACCACTTCTGCTGCACTATAGTCTCAAGGGTAGGAATCATGGCTTATCTGTGTTCCTATTATGCCTCAAATAGTGCCAGACTCACAGCTCATGCACACGTAACTATTGAATGAATAGATGATCAATACTCTGTTACTGCTCGCAAAGGAGTTAATGGGAAAAACTTCCTTCAAACTTGAAGTTCTAGTACGTAGAACTCCCCCCACTCTCTCTTGAAACTAGCTCGTGTGTGCTTTTGTTTTTAGCCATCCCAGCAGTTTCACTAGGTAAAACCAGTGCCTTGATTCATTTCTCTCCTTTCACATCATGGATCCCCAGATTAAGATCTTTCAGCTTACCCAGGAAAAGAATTCGTGGAATATAACCCCCATCAGGGCTGAAATCTTCATCCTTGGGCTCCTCTTCATCCTATTAAGTGTAAACCTTAAGTCAGATCATGTCTCTTCTCTCCTCAAATCCTTTCAGTGGTTTTTCCTTCACTCAGGGTAGAGCCCCCAAGTCCTTGCAGTGGTGTGAGAGGCCCTATGTGACCTGCCACCTGGGCACTTCTCTAACTTCATGCCCTACCCCTTGTTCAGTCTATTTCAAGCACACTAACTGGCTTGCAGTTGCTGTCATTAAACAAGCCAGGTATGCTCCTTACTCAGGTTTTTGTTCTTGTTTTTATCCTCTGCCTAGACACACTTCCTCCATTACCCTTACAACTCACTCCCTCTTCTGCTTCTAAACTTTGCTCAAATGTTACCTTCTTTCACAACCATCTTTGCAAACTACACCTCCCCAACCACACCCATCACTTTTAGCCACAGCATTTACCACCCCCTGATATTTCTCTATCTCCCCATAGGTAATCTCCAGGAGGGCAGAAAAGTTTTGTTTTGTACTTTGCCGATTCCAAAAACATCACTGACTTGCGCACAGAATTTCTTAAACGTATGAATTAATAAGACTGATGCTTCAGAAAAAAAAAAAAAAGACTGATGCTTCAGCTACAATTGTGAAGCTACTGTCCTCCCAGGAAAGACAACCACACAATTAACTTTCTTTTTAAAAAACTCCAAAGTTGGAGAATGCTCACCAAATACATTTGTTTCCATTGGGAAGTAATTCTAATTTACTATACAAAGTGGTGAGGAGTTCACATGCATAGGAATCAAGAGTAATTTTGTCATTTATGGTGTGGTTCCCTTTTTAGAAATTGAATGGAGTCATTTCTTCAGATAATATAACTATGCCTCCAGTGATGTGCATCAGAATTCAGGCTACCCACCAGCTACCAAAGTAATTCCTTAGCTGCTGCAACTTTTAAATGTTAAGTGTTAAGGAAATTTCTAGGACTATGTTCAGGTAAACATTACTTGACAGAAATTTAGAGCTGGAAGTACCATCACAGAGCATCCCACATATGAAGAGTGTAGCTTTATTAAAAGGTAGCACAGTCAGCCAGGCCACAGGACCTATGCTTCTCATTTATTAGGCTCTATGATCTTGACTAAGTCACCTCCTTTAGGCCTACGATGCTCTATCTATGAAATGGGGATAGTACAATGGCCTAAAAAGCCCTGATAACTCTTAAGACCTGATATTCTGAAGTACATAAAGGACATCTAACAAAGAAACAAGAAAGCTGTACATATAACCCAGGATGGAGTAGGCTTTCAACATTTTACAAGCCTACATGTGTGGCTTTACCTTTAGATCGGTTACACAAAGACAGGTCATCATCATAGATGAAGAAGGAACCTTAAAATTGAGTCATCTTATATGATCCCACCTATCCTACTTCTTCCCACAAGTGGAGGCTGATGGCTTTTTACCATATCTGATACAAGTCTAAGTGTCAAATATCAAAACACATACATATAAGCAGCCATTTCTGTTAAATAAAATTTTACACCATTAATAATGGTAATTCTAAAACAGTAAAGACTTAAATGATAGAAAGGAGAAACTCTGGAAGTCTTACCTCAAGATTTACCATAACAAAATTATGAGAAAGTTCTGAAATTTCTTTAGATTCTGCAAACTTGGGCTTTAAAGCTAGGAGGAAAAAAGATTTTGTAATAGGAAAAAAAAAACATCGTTATATCCAAACTCTGAGCTCATTCCTATAACTAACCCTTAAAACAGGACACTTGAATTCTGGTCTTAGTTCTGCCACTTATTTGCATAGCTATGTGACCTTGGGTGAGTGACTTCAACTTCGCTAAAGCTTTTACCTCTATAAAATATAGATAATGATACGCAATAAAAAACATATTACTATTTGCTTTTTTACACATTTCAATAACTTTTATTAAAAAAGTAATAAACAATAGAGTAACAATACCACTAATGTATATATACTATTACACTATTTAAACTAATTTTATACTCCTTTTCCAATTAGAACTTAAGTACAGCATAACAAACAAAAGAAAAAAGTCTGACTGCAAAGTGGCAGGGTGGTATAGCAGAAAAAAACATATGCTACAAAATAAGAAAACCTTGGGTTCTATTTTGGTTGTCAAGTCCTCCAAGAAGACTTTCTTAAGCTTCCCATGTCTCATTCTGTACATTTTAGCTTCTTCTGACATTTACCGTCCACATGACTACTGTAGCACTTAATCTCCTACTCTAATTCATCTTAATTACCTCACCCTTCAACCTCCCGCAAATATAATTGCAAATTTCTTAGAGGCATGGAATCTGTCATATATTGCTTTGGTATTTCTTAAAGCAATCAGCAGTTACTGAGCCAAAGTCACTGTTTATATTTTTTTAATGTTGATATTTGAGAGCACATCTGAGGTTTGATCATTTGCATTTACCTTTGCAAGCTCCACACCAGGACTTATGGATAATCACCATCAGGGGCAACCCACTGTAAAACAAAATAAAGAAATGATAATTTAGCAATTCCACTTCTTGATATTTATCCTAATAAAAATGACCAATTTGGTGGCTGGTTCGATTCCCAGACAGGGCACATAACCAGGTTGCAAGCCAGGTCTCCAGCCAGGTCTTTAGCTGAAGGCAGGTGAAAGGCAACCATACACTGATGTTTCTCTTCCTCTCTGCCTCCCTCCCTTCCCCTCTATCTAAAAAAAATTAATAATAACAAATAAAACCTTAAAAAAAATGACCAACTTATACAGACAAAGATTAATGTACAAATACATTCATGTAGTATTATTTCAATTGGGAAATTTTAAGGCAACTATTTAGTAACAAACTATTATAACAAAATTATTAAACTTTGATATTCCTATAAACCTTGCAAATTTGGGCTTTATGGCAAGGGAGAACCCTGACTGGTGTAGCTCAGTGGGTCAGGCATTGTCCTGCAAACCTGAAAGTTGCCAGTTTGAATTGGCACATGCCTGGGTTGCAGGCCAGGTTCTTGGCTGGAGGTATGCAAAAGGCAATTGATCTATTCTGCTCTGGACAATGTGTCCCTCTCTCTGTCCTTTCCCTCCCCTCTCTCTAAAAATAAATAATAAAGTTTTAAAAACAACAACAAACAAGTGCTAGTGAGGCTGTGGAGAAAAGGAAACCCTTGTGCATTGTTGGTAGAAGTGCAGACTGGTCCAGGCACGATGGAAAATAATACGGAATTTTCTCAAAAATACTAAAAATGGAATTGCCTTTTGGCCCAGCAATTCCACTGCTAGGATTATACCTGAAGAACCCTGAAACACCAACTCAGAAGAACCTTTCCCCGCCATTTACAATAGCCACGTCTGGAAACAGCCTAAGTGCCCATCAGTGGATAAACAGATCAAAAAACTTTGGTACACTGCAGAAAGAAAGAACTCCTACTTTTTTGCGACAACATGGACGCAACTGGAATATTATGCTCAAATAAGCCAGTCAGTGAAAGACAAATACCATATGATCTCACCTAATACAGGAGGCTAATGAACAAAACAAGCAAGCAAGCAAGCAAAATAGAACCAGAGGCATGGAAATAAGGAACAGACTTTCAGTGTGTAGAGGGGATGGGGTAGAGGGAGAAAGAAGCAAAGAAGGGAAACAGTTTAGTCAGGGAAGTAGTATAAATGGCCCATGGACTTGGACAACATGTGGGGACTGACTGTGGCAGAGGGGATAGGGAAGTTGGGGGCAGGGGAGAGCAATGGAGGAAAAATGGGATAAATGTAATACAACTACAATAAATTAAAAAAAAAAAAGCTAGGGGGAAAGGTTGTGGAAGAAAACACCAAATTTAAATGTTAAGGTTATACACCACTGAAAATGTTAAAAAAAAAATTTCATTGGTAAATGTTAAATTAAAAACTAGAATATAAAATTATTATCTGTAGCTTGGTTTTAATGTAGAGAGAAAAGAACCCAAAAGAAATATACTAAAATATAATAGCAGTTATCCCTGGATGGTGGGATTATGAATTTTTATAATCAAGAAGGGAAAAAACTTTTTCTTTTTTAAAATAATGAGTAATGTAATCCACCTGAACCAGTTTTGGTGAGAAGAAGTACTTTTAAGTTCATAAGGCTCAAAGGACAACTTGCAGGAGGGTCCTAGGTAAGCAGCCCAACAACCATCATCACCATATATTGTATAACACCACTGAACTGTAATCATATTATTACATTTACCTATCTCACCCAGCAGAATTGGAGCTGTCTTAGCTGTTTCTAGATCCCCTGTATCTGGCACATAAAATCATATCGATAGCAAACATGTATATGGTACTTACTAAATACGAGGCATTATTCTAAATATATACAAATAAATTATTTGGTAAGTGTCAAATGAATTATTTAACTCCTCATCAGAAGCCTACTACAAAGCTGGGATAAATTTCTGACTCTAATACTTGCAAAAGCTTATAGCCAAAATGAGCAGGGCAAGCTTAGGTCAGAAGTCAGATCCAGGGGACTATAATAACCAAAATGTGGTAAACTTTTATTATACAATACTGTGCTGTGTGCTTCACATCCATTACCTCATTTAAATCCTACAATCCTAAAATAGCTATGATTAATGGTTTCATAACAGAAATGAGAAAACTGAGAGACTGCAAAGAATTACATATTTGGCCTCATAAAACCTAGGTTCTGCAAATAACTAATTAGCAAGTCTGACTTTAAAACCAATGTTCTTTCCAGGCCTTAGTCTAATTCAATTTAGAATAGCAATCCAGAACTCACCGGTTTCATACCCAACTTAACCAAAATCAATTAACTCAGAATCAGACAACGAGGGTTGGAAAAAGACTTAAGCGATTTCTTAGTCCAAACCTTCATTTTACACAGGAATCTTCTCTCATGTATCAGAAACAGTAAGTTGTTCAGATTGCAGGATAAGAAATCCATCACCAACCAAGGCAGCCTTTCCTTTTAACAGTTCCATGAACTTAATGGAGTTCAGAATGTTTTGCCCTCTCCTTTCTCCCAAACTTCTAATGAGCCTTCTAGAGCAGAGGTTAGCAAATTACAATCACCAGACCTAATCAAGCCTACTGCCTACTTCTGTAGAGCTGTGAGATTAAATGTTTTGTATCTACATTTTTAAATGGTTTAAACATGTCTAAATAGTACTTTGATGCTAAAATGAAATATAACTCACATTTCAGTGCACATAATTGTATTAAAACACACACTCACATTATACTATCACTGCTTTTGTTACAATAGCAAAGCTGATAAGCTGCAACAGAGATGGTATGGTCTAAAGCCTTTTGGCCCTTTGCTGACCCTTGTCCTAGAATAACAGTTCACTTAATCCTTCTGTGAAGCCTTTGCAAGATCCACCTTCTCTTAACCGCTAGGTAGTCCTTTCCTGCTCTGAGCTCTCAAACAAAGCATTGTGATCACTCTCTAACCACCAGCCTCTTACATCCTATGGTCATCTGTTTACTTGTCTGTATTTCCCACTAAATTATTAACTTCTCAAGGGCAAAGACTACCTAATTCACTTTTAAAAATCAAAAGCACGTGAGATAGGTACCTATCATTTGTTTAATGAAATCAATGAGACATTTTAAAGTGACATTTGCCTTAAAAATACAGAAAGAAGCACAAATTATAAAAGTTACAATCATTCGTCTCTTAGTAAGCACTACTGAAGTACTATTTCCGTCTAAGGCACAACAGTAATATACAGGGGCGGGCAAAAAAAGATTAAGTTATAATACAAATATATAGCAACACAAGAATAAACTTCCGCATACTCACAACTGTAAACCTACTTTTACCCACTGCTATATGTGTACCTAAAGTTTTATTAAATAGCCCTGGCTGGGTAGCTCACTTGGTTGGAGTATCATCCCATACACCAAAAGGTTGATGCAGGGCACATACCTAGGTTGTGGGTTCGAACCCAGTTGGGGTGTGTACAGGAGACAACTGATAGACGCTTATCTCTCACATCAATGTTTCTCTCTCCCTTCCTTTCTCTGAAAAGCATACCCTGGGGCGAGGGTTAAAAAATAAACAAATTTTAAAAAGATTTTTAATTAAAATAAAAGTTACATTGAATAAGTTACATGAAGCCCTGGTCCATGTGGCTCAGCTGATTAGAGCATTATCCCATACACCGAAAGGTTAGGGGCTCAATTCCAGGGCAGGGCACATACCTAGGTTGTAGATTCAAGTTGGGGTATGTATGGGAGGGGTATGTATGTATGATTGGGATGTACCCAATCAATGTTTCTCTCTCTCTCTTTCTCTCAAAATCAATAAACACATCAAAGGCAAATTACTTATTTAAAAAATAAAGTACATGAGGAACATTAAGTTACATTAACTGAAAGAGATTTCCAGTCGACTTTCTTCTAAAAGATTTTATTGACGAAATAATCTAATGGTTATGTCATTCATGTTCATTAGAACCCAAGCTTCCCAAGGACAGAAACCAGTGCATTTATCTGTGACTCCATGCCCCAGGAACAAATTAGCAAAAAATTTAGGTACGCTACTAAAAAAAACTTTATGGTATTAAAGAAGGGACAGTCCAGATGCAGAACTGTGCCATCATCTTCATTTCTGTTCACAATTGTTTTAAAACAATGTATCCATCCAGTCTGCTCTCCCACAAATCAGATGAAGGAAATCATCCGAGTGCAACATTCCAAGTAGACCCCGATCTAAGCAAGCCCTGTCCAATATTCTGGAGAAATCTGTCACAATCCTTCATACTAGTTCTCCATTCTTTCTAGTGGCAGAGTATGCATTGGCACAGAGGCATTCTGCAAAGCCTGAATCAGTCACACAGCTCTAGCACCACGGGTCAACGTGATCTGCAGGCCTTCAAATTATTCCTCCCAAAGAAATACAGTACGATAAGGGTTAAACAGGTAGCCATGGCTTTTCCCAAACCCACTCTGGTTAGTGCAGGCTCTGACTCAGATACTGCAGAAACATGTTGGCCAGCTGAGGCAGGTTCTCATTGTTAGGGTGCATTTTGGTGTAGGAAATAAACTGGCGTCGGAGGCGACTCAGTTCTGCCATGGACAAGGGCCGGGTAAATAGAAGGTGCTCTGTGGTGCCAGGAAGCTTAAGCAAGTCTCCGGGGACTGCACTCTTCTGAGCTTCCATCAGTTCCACCAACACCTGGCTTGTGACCTGATCCAACTGGTGCAGAAAGCTGCCAGAGGCAAGTGGCTGGGACTGTGTAGACTGATGAGGTGGAGGAGCCCGGTTTTCAAACAGGGCAGCCCGAATCTCTGCCAGGGGCAATGGCTCCTCTATGCCCACCAAGGTGAACAGGGGTCTGTCCCAGCGGTTCCGGGAGTCAGGAGCCTCGAAGCGCAGCATTAGGGCCTCCAGAAGTTCAGGGGAGTAAAAGACACTGGACATAAACTTTGCACATCTCTCGAATTCCGGAGTCACGAGAGGTGGATGATCTGCCGCCCCGGTTTCCTCGGGCTCCAGTTCCTTAAGTACTGGTGCCTGGGCACCTCCATTCACTATGGAGTCTGCTGCTCGCGGTTCCCTAGTGCCAGAGCCCGATGCCAGAGGTGTCCCTCCCTCTTCAGCGCGCGGCCGCCAACTCACACTGACTTTCTGGCTCCGACTGTCCTCCGTTTCCGTCGACCGAGGTCCCCTGTTCGGACCGCCTGGTCGTACGCAGTAGATCAGACAGAGCGTCGTTCGCGCCGCCCGCGCCAGGCAGTAGAGCTCGTAGCGGAAGCCCTTGATGTAGTTCAGCGAGTCAAGAATCACCACATCATGACGACTCAAGCGCCGCTCCACCGCGGCGCGCAGGGCCCCACGCAACGCCTTCTCACGGGCCGAATCTGCGTACACCGTCGCGTCCTCCGCGCCCAGCACCGCGGCATCGTCCACCACGTACACAGCGCGGCCCTCAGCCACCAGGGCTCGGCGGAGCTCTTCTGCGCGTCTGCTCTTGCCGCAGTACGGCAGCCCGCAAAACACAACCAGCGGCATCTCGCCAGGGCGCAGCCATGTGCAACCCCGCCCGCCAACTTCCGGGTTCTGCGTGCCGACGCAAACCGGAAGTAAAAAACAACTTCCGGCATTCTTCAACTCTTACAGGACCTCTTGTTGCTACGGAAACAGTTTTAGCCCACTGAACCTAGTCCCTTTTCTTAAGAGACTAAGACTAGACGGGCATCGTTATTAATGTCAAATGTCATAGGCCTCACGGATATGTTATCTCCCTACGGCCAAAGCGTTGCCCATTCATTTCTAATGAGGCCCTAACGTACATGACATAAATATTGCAAAAACAATGGTACTATACTTAGCATACAGAAGACAATTCACAAATAGCTAGCATTTATTATTCCGTTATTCCTTACACCCAGTAACTCTCAATAACTGTTTATTCAATAACTATTTCAATCATTTACCATCTCCATGTTTAGAGATTCAAAGATGAACATAAGACAGTTCCGGGATAGGAGATCAAGGATCTGAATGGGAAGTTAGGCACCTACAAGCAGAATGATATTAACGGATAGTGGGTGTACGTACAATAGATTGTAACATTACAGAAAAGGGGGAAAAAATTCCCCAGGAGAATCGATTAAGACTTTATCTAGAAGTAATCATTTGATTTAGAATTTGAAAAACTAATAGGAATTTGTCTCCTGGTTAAGGTTGCCATATAAAATAATGTCTAGTTAAATTTGAATTTCGGATAAATAACAAAAAAAAAGTTTTTAATATAAGTATGCCTCAAACATTGCAGGAAGAATATTTTAAGTGACTGTTAATCTGAAATTCAAATTTAACTGGGTATCTTTTATGTTTATTTGCTAAATCTGGCAACCCTACTCATGCAGGTGTGTGACTCAGAACCATGAAGCTGTAAGATCTCTTCCAGCAAAAGCAAGCACTACAGTTTGCAGATGTGTGTTTCTGTGCAAGTATGTGCATGTATAAAGTAGGTGCATATACACACTGGATCTTTGTATCTCTCCACAACAGTATTCTAGAGAATGTTCAAGTCTTGGCTCTGCCATTTTACTAGCTGTGTATGCTATTGTCAAGTTATTTAACCATTCTGTATCTCAATTTCCTCTCCTGTGTAACAGTTCTCATGTCACATCCTGAAGCAACCTTAGAGGTTGTGAACATTAAATAAATTAATGCATGTAGAGCACATTCCTCCCCTGCTCCACCTTTTTCTCCCCCTTTGTAAGAGTTTTCTGTGCATAGGCAGTATGGTTTACTGGTTGAGTGCAGGTTCTGAAACCAGAATGCCTACATTTGAATCTTGGTTTCACTACTTACTACCTGTGTGATCTTGCACAAGTTACTTAAGCGCTCTGTGTCTTAGTTTTCTTATCTCCAAAATGAAGGTAACAATGGTATCCACCTCAAAAGAGTTATTATGAGAATTAAATAAACTAATTCACATAATTCAATGCTGGTGCATAGTAAACACTTAATAGATGTTATATAGCAGTATTTTTGTCGTTATCAGGCAACTAACTATTCAGTTCTTGCTCTGCTTTGGCATGACCTTCACCTGAAATTCATACTAAATTGAAATCTGAAGTGTTTTGGCACCATAAATACCTAAAATCATATCTTGTACCTGGCAGCTGCTTCTTTCTTCCCATCTTCTAGTGTCCTCCAATGAATATGATCTCCAAAACCTAGAAGGAAAGAGTCTTATAAACATCCACACACGAATAAAATGCAAAGACCCAAGAAAGAAATAGGGCACATACATCCATAAAAAAGGCTTCCCTCTGTCAAGAGTAGGTGTTCAAGTCCCAGCTCTACCACTTTCTGGGTGTACAGAACCATGGATAGTCCCATAATTCAAGCTTCCCTGTGGAAGCTTGACCTGTAAAATGAAGATAACATTGCCTGCTCATAGTTTTTAAGGAGATTAAATAATGTCTGTAAAATGTTTTGTAACCTAATACAGAGTATGCAAAATAATTCTATAAGAATGAATGAGAATTTTCCAAAGTAAACATAAACCAGGTCACAACAAATCATTACTAGTTGAAGACAATACAGCAATAAAACTTTAAAGTCAGAAAGTCATGGGTGTGGATTCCACTCCCTATTAAATGTGTGAATTTTGTGAATAAAATAAGTTCTCCAAGTTCCAGTTTCTTCACCTGTAAAATCAAGATAATACTTAACTATAAGTGTTGGTGTAACGATTAAATGAGACAATATTTTTAAAGCTATTCTTGTTTTTATTCCTCACACTTCAGCTAGAGAGATATTTTAAAAATACATCCGTGGTAAGTATAAACTTTACAAAGGCTTTCCAATGCCCTAAAAAGGTCAAACTCTTGTAGCAAGACGTACCAAGTCTTTCAGAATATGGCACTTGCCCTGCTCTTCAGGCTCACTTTCAACACTTTTCCTAAAATCCTACACACAAAGCTTCTTTCTTTTCCTTAAATGCAGCATGCACTTTCTCCCCTCCAGCTTTCATAACCACTGTTTCTTTTGCCTTTCCTTCCACCCTCAGCTCCAATTCATTCTTCAGATATAAACCTAAAGGGCATTTCTTCTGGAAAATATTCTGTGATTCCTAAAGCACCCTATTGTTGCCCCATGACAGCACTTCGAAGGCTGAACTGTAAATGCTGGATATGCTGTGGTCTCCTTCAACCCAAAGAGAATTCTCTAGGGACTGGGACCATATTTGTTTTATTCTCTCCTGTTTCTTCAGCACTTAGCTTTACAACTGGCCAAGGTGAGTGTCCTATAAAAAGTTATTGAGTAAATGAATCTTAGTTGGCCATCATATAAATGGCTTAATTTTATATCTGGAAAATGTTAATGATCATAATAGCGTGAGCTGTTGTGTATCAGTCACCTTATATATGACTGGCACACCACACCTGTTATTTCATTTAAGTTGGTAATAACTTACAATGATCTTCTTTTATTTAACCTCTCTATATTTTCATTTTCTCACCATTAAACTAGTTATAAACAATCAATGAATGAATGGCATCTTCTGTTATTCTTAACAGCTGACACTTCCGAGGCTCTGAGAAGTTATATAACCTCAACCAGGGCACATAACTGGTAAATAGCCAAACTGGGGTTTAACCTTCAATTTTATGATTTTCATTTACTCTATCCCAGGCCTTTCTTTACCAGAAATAAATTCAAATTTCCATCAATATTAACACAGAAAAATAAATAGCTCATTGAGATTAGCACATGGGGGCAGAATCCAAACTAACCATCATCCCTTTTCATTCCCAACACCCTGGGCTGCTGGCCAAGAGAAAATGTGTGACTTGCCTAGGGCACAAAGTCTAATTCTGAAAAGTGAACAATTAAGTAAGAGTGAAATTGAGAGGATACTTAGAAGAACTGGAAGGTACCTAATGTGATCCCCATCACATTACCTGGGGATACCTAAACTCAGGCAACTTAATCCTGCTTTGGCAGGATGTCAGATTAGACAGTCTAGAGGGATATCTACCCACAAAACAATGAAATCCTAGATAAAACAGACTTTTAAAATGTACTCATAGTAATAAACACAAACACAAAGTAAGCAAAAACCAGATGAGGAAGAGTGAGCAACAACTAAAAGATAAGGCAGACTTGAAAGCAAATGCCCATCATACGTGGCAAAATGGAGAAGACAAACCTGAGACTCCATATCAATCCATTGTCAAAGAAACTATAGTGAGACCCTGGCTGGTGGTACAGTGGATAAGGCGCCAGCCTGCAAACCCAAAAGTTGCTGGTTCGATTCCCAGCCAAGGCACATAACCAGGTTGCAAGCCAGGTCTCCAGCCAGGTCCGTAGCTGGAGGCAGGTGAACGGCAACCATACATTGATGCTTCTCTCTCTCTCTCTCTGTTTCTCTCCCTTCCCCTCTCTCTAAAAATATTATTTAAAAAAAAAAAAAAAAAAAAGGAAATATAGTGATTCCATGTTAATAGTACCCCTGGTTTTCAGATTAATCAAATGCCAAACCTTTCTAGAGGAATACATCCCTCACTTTAGGACTTCAGGATAGCCAATTGTGAATAACTATTATGACCTCACAGTAACAGATACCCCAATGTGTTTAAAAAAAAAAAAAAAAAGTCATCACAAGTAAAAGTCTACAGAAGAACAAATAGATTTGGGCCCTTAAGGACTTTCAGATATTAGAGTTACCAACCACAGAATACAAAAATAACTACATATGAATGTTTAAAGAAATAATACATGCATGGGATCACACAAATGGGCATGCAACAACACACAACAGAGGCAAATCTGTAAAGGCAGAGTCTAGAACTTTTAGAAATGAAAAATATAGTTGTTGAAATACAAAATTCAATGGATATTCAGGGATAAAAACAAAAAAGTCACAAAAAGACAAGGAGGAGACAAATGCATATTGCTAACTGAATGATGCCAGTATAAAAAGGCTACATAATTAAAGATTCTAACTATCACATTCTGGAAAATGCAAAATTATGGAGACTGGGAAAGGATCAGTGGCTGTCAGAGGTTCATGGGGGAGGGAGGGATGAAAAGGTGGGATAGGTAATTTTTATAGCAGAGAAACTATTTTCTGTGATACTGTAATGGCCAATACATGTTGTTATGGACTAAATTGTGTCTCCCCTACCAAATTCAATATGTTGAAGTCCTGACTTCTAACACCTCAGAATGTGACTGTATCCAGAGACAGGGTCTTTAAAGGGCTAATTAAGATTAATTGAGGTAATGTCCTTATAAAAAACAGATTAGAGCCCTGGCTGGTGGCACAGTGGATAAGGCGAGGGCCTACCAAAGGTCACTGGTTCGATTCCCCAGCCAGGGCACATAACCAGGTTGCAAGCCAGGTCTCCGGCCAGGTCTGTAGCTGGAGGCAGGTAAAAGGCAACCATGCATTGATGTTTCTCTCCCTATCTGCCTCTCTCCCTTCCTCTCTCTGGAAATAATAAATAAAATATATTTTCTTAAAAAGGGCAAGATAGACATTTTTAGGTAAAATGAGATATTTTTTCACCATCATGTATTCATCATTTGTTATCTCAATAAATATTTATTGAGCAGTACTCAATAGTAGTGGTTAAAAGCATGGATTCTGTACCTAGATTCCCTGGGTTTGAATCCTAGTTCTGTAGCTTACTAGCTGTGTGACTTTGGGCAAGTTACTTAACCTCAGTTTCCTCAGCTGTAAATGAGAATAACAACAGCAGCTACCTCATAGGGTTGTTGAAAGGATTAAATAAAGGACTACTTTAAAGAACTTAGTGTCTGGGGCTGGAGAGATGCTTCAAGTTTTTGCTATTAATATAACATGCCAGGCACTATTCTAAGTACTTTACAAATATTGTTAAAACATCCTTAGAGGCAGGTACTCTTATTTATCCCATTTTACAGATGAGAACACTGAAGTATAAACTTCAAGTAACTTTCCCAGTTGTCACAGCTAGTAAGTATCAGACCTAAGATCTGAACTTAGGTAGTCAGGGTCCAGACTCCTTGCTTTTAAGCACCATACAATATTGTCCTTCAAAGTAGAAGGAGGTACAGACAAGGAGGCAAGGGACGGAGCCAACAATGTGGGGCAGGGTAGGCCACTGCAACGACTCTGACTTTTACTAAGCTCTTGGAAGACTTTGAACATAGTAATAACATGATGTGATTTACGTTATAACAGACTGCTCTGCTTCTGTGCTGAATAAGGAGTGTTATGTGAATTGTCTCCCTCCACAAAAGATTTGTGGGAGTCATGACCTCTAGTATCTCAGACTGTGACCTTATTTGGAAATTGGGTCTTTACAGAGGAGATGGGGTTAAAATGAGGTCATCAGGGTGGGTCCTAACCCAGTAAGACTGGTTTCCATATAAAAAGGAGAAATGTGGGCACAAATACACACCCAAGGAGTATTTGCAAGGGGAGCACTCTGGCACAGATCCTCCCCTCAGCCTTCAAAAGAAACCAATCCTTTTGATACCCTGATTTCAGACTTCCGGCCTTCAGAACTGAGACACAACAAATTTCTGTTATTTAAGCCACTCAGTTTGTGGTAAATTTGCAGGCTTAGCAAATTAATCCACAAGATAAAAGCAAAAGCAAAGAAGACTAGTGAAGTAGTTATTGCAACAATCTAGACAAGCACTGATGATGGTTTGGACTAGCTATGGTGGAACAGTGAGTGAGATACTTTTGAATTTTGAATATATTCTGAAGGCAAAGTCAAAGGATTTTGCTATGGATATAAAGTAAAAGAAGATAAGGATGAATCTAAGGTTTTTGGCCTGGGCAACCGTAAGAATGAAATTGCCATCGATAGAGATAGGGAAGAGAGTCAGTGAAGTGAGTTTTAGAAAGGAACATTTTGTCCCTGACCATCATGACTCAGTTGGGCAGGCATCATTGCACAAAGCAAAAGGTCACCAGTTGGGTTCCTGCTAAAGAAACATGGCTGGGTTGCAGGTTTGGTCCTTGAATGAGGCACATATGAAAGGCAACTGACAGATATTTCTCTCCCTCTTTCCCTCTCTCTAAAAATAAATAAATGAAATCTTTATTAAAAAAGACTTTGGATTTGGATATGTTCATTTTGAGATGTTTACTAGACATCCAATTAGAGATGTGGAAAAACAACTGACTATCTAAACCTGGAATTCAAGGGAGTTATGAGCATATGGATGCTATTTAAAGCCTGAGACTGACTAAGACCCTAAAGGAGTGAGTACAGATGGTGAGTGAGTCCAGGAGCACTCCCAAGTTAGGGGAGATAAATAGAACCAGCCAAGTCATAAGAAGGAACTGCCAGTGAGAGCGACAGAAAACAAGTGGGGTGTGGAATGTTACATTCCAGGTGCTTTAAAGATGCTTCAAGAAGGAAGGGCGATCAGTTTGCAACAACATGGATGGAACTGGAGAGTATTATGCTTTGTGAAATAAGCCAGTCAATGAAGGACAAATATCATATGATCTCACCCATTACGGGACAATAATGAGCAAAATAACAAGCAAAACAGAACCAAGTATATGAATACAAGGAATAGGCCTTCAGTGGTCAGGAGGAAAGGGGTTGGGGGGAGGGGGGAGGCAGAGGCAAGAAAGGGGAGCAGCTTAGACAAGAACCTAGTATAAAGGAACCATGGACATGGACAACAGGTGGGATTGACTTTGGGGGGAATGGGTGGGTGGGGAGGGGGACAGAGGGGAGTAAGAAGGGGATGGATGTAATACAACAACAATAAAATTAAAAAAAAAAAAAAAAAGAAGGAAGGGCGATCAACTGACTCCAATATTCCTGTTAAATCAGAAACAACCACTGGGTTTAGCAACTGAAGAAACGATGCTGATCTTCACAAGACCAATTTCAATTGAGCAGTGAGGATGAAAGCAAGATTGGACCAAATCAAGATGGCCCAGGGAAAAAAATTAGAGAACTAGTACATACCACTCTTTCAAAGACTTTTGTTCTAAGGGGGTAAGAAGGTGGAATTGCTAAAGGGGGCTGTGAGTTGATGAAGGGTTTTAATTCAACAGGAGATAAGTACAGGACAGTGGAAGCCAGTAAAAATTATATAATAAATTACATATTATAATACATATAATATAAATCTATGTCATATATATTATATATATTATATAAAAATTATATAATAAAGGTAGATAATATAGGACAAGAATGGAAAGTAAAAAATATATTGAGTCCTAGCCAGGTGGCTCAGTTGGTTACAGCATCCCAATACATTGAGGTTGTGGGTTTGATCCCCAGTCAGGGCACCAACAAGAAGCAACCAGTGAATACATAAATAAGTGGAAAACAAATTAATGTCTCTCTCAAATCAATAAATATTTTAAAAATACATATCTTGAGTGGGTAATAGAGCATGGGATTTAGTACTCATGTAGAGGGATTAACCTTTGTTAAGAGCACAGTTTATCTTTATTAGAAAATAAAGGAAGAATATATGAACACTGGTACTAGAGGGTAGGTAAATGTAATGATGAAATTTTTGAAAGACCTCTTCTATGAAATAGGAAGCATGGTCATCGGCTGAGAGCAAGGTTTATGGAAGAAGTATTGGAGGTCTGCAGAAACAAGAGGAAATAAAAAATAGTCCTCCAGAAGAACAACCAGAGAAACTAAAAAAGTAAAGGGCACATTTCAGGAAGGAAGTGATTCCAGAAGAAAACCTGGATACAAGGAAAAGTGAGCAAATAAATGGGTAAACATGTAGATAAATCTAAACATCTGTATAAAAATATGTAATGCTCCCCCTGGCTGGTAGCACAATGGATAAGGAGCTGGCCTGCGAACCCAAAGGTCGCTGGTTCAATTCCCCAGCCACGGCACATAACCAGGTTGCAAGCCAGGTCTCCAGTCTTGTCTGTGGCTGGAGGCAGGTGAAGGGCAACCATACATTCATGTTTCTCCCCTCTCTCCCTTCCTCTCTCTCTGGAAATAATAAATAAAATCTTTAAAAAATATATATATGTAATGCTGAATTTTAGAGTTTTTTTAAAAGACAGGAAAAAAGTGCTGAACAACTACTTAATAAGAGGAAGTGATTGAAGTTAAAATGTTCTTTACATCATTGAGATATTCATGTTAGATTTTGTAAAGTAAAATTTCAAGAGTCACCACTAAAAAAAATAATTAAGAGTGCTAACTTACGAGATAATAAAGGAGATAAAGCAAAATAAGAACCAAATACTCAACTCCCAAAGAAAGATCACAAGAGAAAAAAGTATAGAAAAAACAGTAGCAAGGGAAGCTATATGAAAAACAAAAGAGCAACTCTGTCAGTAATTGCCACAAACATAAAAGGGTTAAACTTGTCAATTAGCGTTAAAAGACAGAAATGGTCGGATTTTGGTAAAAAAACAAACAAAAAAACTATATGATGTTTAGAAGAGCACCTAAAACAGAAGGACTTATAAAAGTCAAAAATAAAATGATCAAAACATATATATCAGGCAAATATCAGCCAAAAGAAAGTTAGGGAAGCTAGATCAGTATCAGGTAAAATAAAATCTCTCCATAAACTTAGGCTATTCAGCTGACAAAAGTCACAGTTACAGGAGGTTATTACTAAGAGAATCCATAGGGCATTGCAGTTCAATAAACCATTCTGCAATGATGGGAATGTTCTATAGCTGCACTGTTCAATATAGTAACCACAAGCCACAGGTGGCTGGTGAGTATTGAAAAATGTAGCTAATGCAACTGAGGAGCTAAATTTTTAATTGTATGTATTTAAGTTTAATTAATTTAAAATTAATTACAGTAGTGGCTAGTGCTACTGTTCTGGACAGCACAAATTTAAGAGGTCAGTTAGTCTAACCCTCTCATATTACAAAAGCCTACTCAAGACCACAAAGGAAGTCACAACCAGAATTTAGGTTTCTTGATTCCTAGTTAACATGCTTTTCGGGTACCCCAACACTTCCCTAGCTGCCTTATTGCGTTATCCCTAAGAGTAAGTCTAGAGGTGTCATTTGAAACAGTTCACTACACATACAAATTTTCTGAGAATTTATATTAAAAACTGGAACTTTTCATAATAGGGATAATCACCACTATAACTTTTTGAGTTATTTTATGTGAAACTACAATAACACAATGACAGCAATAACAGTATCAATGATTAACATTCATATGGCATTAATTATATGCCAGGCACTGTTTTGCATACCTTTATATGTATTGACTTCTTTAATCCTCACAATAAACTTATGAGGTAGAAACTCTAATTATTCCCATTTTGCAAATACATGGAAGTTGATGTTAATAGCTTGCTCTGCTCAAGGTTACACTGTCAGTAAGTGGCAGAGCTGGGATTTGAACCTAAGTGGTGGCGTTCCAGAGCCTGTTGTTTAACCACTCGCAACGCTTTCTGCCTCTCTAAGCAGACTAAATGAATAAATGGATAAAGGAATGTGGCTTCCCTGAAGCAGAATGAAAACACTGCCTTTGGATCTGGAAAATCTTAGGTCCTTCTGTTTCCCTTCAGAAATAACTTGAAAGAGTACAGTGTTTATCTAGTTAATAAAACCACCTTCTCCCCAACACCACCCTTTCACACCAATGCCAACGTGGAACATCTGAAGAGAGTCCAGTTTCCTAAAGTGTCACCTGCACAGCCACTTAATTTATGCCAGTTACCTGCAAAGTGAGCTAAAGGCTTCCACATCAGCAACTCCTTCCCTAAGAGCATTACTTTTTTAAAAAGGAGGGAAAAAAAGGAAGTGACCATTTCTAAACACAGCATTTACATCAGATTTCCTTCTCAAGCTCTATCCTGAAATTATTTTCACGAGTGTAAACTAAAGACATCAGTAAAGTATTATCCACCCCCTCCCAGCTGAAAAAAAACAAAATGTCAAGTGTCAGGGCTGACAGCTAAGCCTCTAAAAATAGAGAACACTGTACCTGAAAGGTAAAATAACATACTGGCTAAATAAAGTTGGTCTGTGATCAAAATCCTAGGTCAGCCACTTTCTTTTTTACAAATGCAAAATATGGCTATCAAAAATATCTATTACACAGGGTTGTTGTGAGTAGGACACAATGTGGAATGTAAACACTGCCTATGTGTAAGTGCCTAATTTTTATTCTGGAGACTTAACAATCATCCACTTCTGTTTCAGGAGGAAAGCACATGAACCTCTCCCCACTGAGACCTTCCTCATTTCTGCTCCAAAGTCTTTAAAGGAGTTTCTGCACCCAGAGGCAGGAGTGGTGCACTTGTGAAGAGCACTCTGGGATTTGTAGCCCACACTTACTAGTTGTATGACTCCTGTGCCCCATTTGAGGTTCTTTAACTGTGAACCTGTGAAATAGGGATGATAATATTATCCATTTCAGAAAGTTACTATGAGAATTACACCAGCTAGTATGAAAAATGCACAGAACAGGGCTTGGAATAAATGTTAGTAATGACTAACATTACTTCTCCCTATAGGTGACATAGTCCACATTTAGCAAATGGAAAACAACAAAATTATTTTAGAATGTTAGAACTGGAATAACTTTCAGGAATCATTTCTAGCCCAACTCTCCTATTTAATAAATGGCTACCAGGGAAGACCACAGCTGGTTACATGGTCTGACCAGTATTAAAACCCAGGCCCCCAATTCCTACACAGTGCTTGCTCATAACGCACCACCGTACTTCCTCTTCTTATCTTAATGAGAACAGTAGAGTCACACAGTCTCTCCTGGAACGAACCAGAGCTACTTACACATCTGGGGAGAAATCTTACTCATTAAGATTTTTGTGAACAACTGCTTCAGGTAGCACTTTCTGGGGAGGCAGGATGGGTAGATTATAATTTAGTTCCTAAGAATCCATACCCAAGAATTACAAAAACAACAATAACAATAAAACTCAAATATTATTAATTCCATTCAAGAACAATTAAATATTTTATAGGAAAGACTAAAGACTTTCTAAATTTGTAACATAATATTAAGAGCCTTTGCTTTTTAAAATTAATCATCATGATAGTCCCCCTGCCTCAAACTGCCCTCCTATGTCCTCCTAGTTACGTGGTGTCCCCTGCTCATAGTATAAATCAGTGTCATGTAGTTGCCTCTCTACTTGTCTTGATAGTCTTCAGACCACCTCTCATTCCACATGCTCTTCTGATAATGTGAACTCAACATTTCCCTACATGGCAGGTAGAGGTATTAATGCCCCTCCTCCTAGAACAGGCCCAGAGTGCAGTGAAAGTGATGCTATAAGACTTGTAAAGCTAGATAATAAAAATGCTACGCAGCCCTGGTCAGGTGGCTCAGTTGCTTGGAGCATCGTCCAGTAGACCAAAAACGGTTTGATCCCAGGTCAGGGCACAAAGCTAAGTTGTGGGTTTGATTCCAGTTGGGGCACATACAGCAGACAACTGATAGATGTTTCTCTTTCTCTAAAGTCAATAAACATATTCTTGCATGAGGATTTTTAAAACTGCTATGCATTTCCACCTGTTTTTTGGAACACTCACTCTTGAAGTCTAGCTGTCTTACTACGAGGAGGCCCATAGCAGCCCGTGAGGAAAGACCACGTGGAGAAGTAGCCAATTCAACTGTGGTCCCAGACATCATGGAATGGAATAACACACCTTCCCTAATGTGTCTTGTTTAAATTCCTGACCCATAAAATCATGAACATAATAAAATTACCTCTTGTGATGCCACTAAATTTTGGGGTAGTTTATTATACAGCAATGATAACTGGAGTAACCACAGAGCTTCAGGTCTAACAAGGAAGATAAATACTGAATACATGACTCCAAGGGGTTGCATACACCTAACAAATTAACTAGAACAGTGTAAATGATTTGTTGATGTCTGAGGTAGTTATTATTATGCCCATTTTTACAGGAACTAAGCTTTGAGAAGTTAAGCAACTTGCTCTAGGCCTCTTAGCTGGTTAGTGGCAGAATAAATTGAAACTCAGATCAAAACCCACACTCCTAATGCTACACTTCTGTTTCCCTTGGTACTTACAATTTTTACACTAAATATACAGTAATCTGTTTTAAAATGGGGTTGTCAGTATTTAAAGCATACTGGTTAGGTAGAATTAACCATGCAATTTCATCCCTGGGATGGAAACCCATATGGTACTGTCTCAGAAAAGCAGTACCTGACTGTCCTAGTTCAAGTAATGCCAGCTCTCTCATCCTTTCCAGCCTTTGTACTCCATGCCAGTTTCATTTCCTTTCCAGCAACTTACCCCTAGCTGAAACTGTCAATTTGTTCATGTGTCTACTCTCTATCTCTCTGAGTTGAATAAAAACCTCATGACAACAGGAGTTTCCAAGATGTGCTTGGAAATACGAAAAGTGATCAAACATTACTTACTGGATTAAAGGAGTGACAGTATTCAGGCACAGTGAGTGTCCACTCAATCTCATCAAACACCAATAAATGAACAAATAGGGAGAATAAGAGAAAACTCAATTTAAAACAGCGGCAGTCATTCCACACTTTAAGATCAGTACAACATGGAAAAATGGAAGGGGAAAGGAATCAAAGCTACCACTCATCCACTTAGGAAAGCATTAACCCTGAGTTCCAATGAAGATGTTAAGTAAGGGATGAAGTAGGGAGGTCACATCTCCTGTCCTATTCATAACCACTGTCCCCTCAGTCCTCAAAAGCAATTTATTTTCTTCAGACACACTGACTGAATTACAGGAGGGACAGTTGTTGGTGGCCCTTCTAACATCAGACCTTCCATCCTCTTTCAGCCCTCCCCTTCTGGAATGCAGGTGCTGCCCCCTCCCCTGGAGGGGGGCAAAGAGGAGGCAGTAACCTAACTTCACGGAAGAGGTAAATCCGAGAATCTTCAGACCCACGGCAAGGCTCTCTGGATATGCAGGTCTCCAAAGGCTCTATTTCTTCCAGGGGTTAAAGTGCTGGCTCCTGAGGACCTACCAAGTGCTAAGCCATTCTTCACCCCAACCCAAGAACAACTTCCCCATCAGTTCATCCCCCGGACCCGCTACTCCCTACCCTAAGAAATCTTCAAACTCCAGGAGCAGTGGGAGAGGAAAAAAAAAAAAAAAGAATCTGGCGTGACCCAAGAAATAGAGCGGGCGGGGAGGAAGTGTTAGACGAGAAGAGGGTTATACTAGGCTGGGGCCCAGAATAAGCAAAGGTTAAGATAAGAACGTGGTCTGACCCTTTCCAAGCCCAGTGTGTCCATCAGAAGAGGTGCCCAGGAGCAGGAAACTGAAGCCCAGCAAACAGGTGGCCCCGAGGCGAGGCCGCAGCTCCATGGTGGTGAGTGGAGGGGCCCCCGGGCTGAGCAGATGCAGGACCTGATTCCTAGCAGAAGGGCCGCGACGGTCCCCAAGTGCGGCTCAGTTCAACCCTCCGCGTTCCCAGATCTTTTTTTTTTTCCCCCTAACTCTGAAGGAAGTGATGTTAAACGGATGTGGGTGGTGCCTCTAGGGTCCGGACTGTGACCGAGCGAGTTTAAAGGTGCAGATCACGTAAAAAGGTGCGGGTGTCGCTCTCCAGCGCTCGTTGCTTGCCCCTCCCCCACGCCCGGATTCTAGCTGTTCATCCCTAGGGCCCTAGAGGGAAAAGGTGGGCCGAGACGCGGGGTGTGGGGGTGGGTAGGAAGGAGGCTTGGGAGAACCGTTGCTGGTAGCTTCCATCTGCAAACGGGCCCCGCCCCCTAGGGCCGCTGCACTTAATTCGCGCAATGCAAATTTTTTCTTTTTCAGTCTTTCAACAATGCAAATTACTGACCCGCGACGTCAGCCACTCCAAACGGTGGGCGGATTGTCCGTTGGCCTCACCACTCACCCCGCCACGAATATAAGCCTAGACTAGCGAGTTTCATTCTTAAGGTCTTGCTTAGGTCTCTGCGAGACCTGGGAAACCTGTTCTGTGGCACATGGCCTCGGGGCTTGCAAGAATGCCCCTTATTGCTGGCGAAGAAGAGTGGGGCCTTATTTTCCTTGCAACCTCCCAGTTCTTGCACTCAGAGATTATGCAACTAATGCCAGCTCCAAGAAAAACCAAACTCGGTGTCTTATTGCACAACTGACCTGGCTCGTCAGCGAACCAGGACGAAAGTCACTTCAGGCATTTCACGTGTAAAGCTTCTTCTGGTTAAATTATTTGTTTCTGTTGTTTTTAAACGTTGTGGACTGAGTGTCTCTCCTCGGTTTTTACTCTGTGATGATGCATGTCAGCATTTCCCGTCTCTTCTGAGTGGAGACTAGTTGAACGCGACAATGCATACTTACCGACGAGTAAAAAACATCTGACAAAGCACACCCCCAAACATGTACACACCGCCCTTTCACAGGCTCCCGAAGTATCGCAGGCACTGACACAATAGAATGGCCGGGAGACTGCAAGCTCCAGAATGCAGCGCGGTCACCTGCACCTGCCACCTCTCTAGCGGGAAGCGCAGAGCAGGCTGGGCCCTGTAGTTCGTGGATGCTCTCCCCGGATAGGTTGTTCTGGTGAGGGCGGCTGTGTCACGTGGCCTCCGCTCCCGCCGCCACCTCCTCCGTCGTCTTTCTCTGTCTGCACTGAGGTAGCCATCTTGCTCTTGCCGCGTGCTGGTGTTGGAGGACCCTCCCTGCTCCAGGTGAGACCCCCGGCGGTCCCGCCACTCCACGGCCATAGGCCTCTGCGCACGGTCTCCCCCCGCCCTCTTCTTCCGATACCCGCCAACCTCTCGGGCTGCCACTTCCGCCGTGGCGCGTGAAGTGGGGGCGGAGGCTAGCTTGGCCTGTCGGTTACCGGCGGCGCAGCTGGGGGTCGGCACCTGCGGGAAGGTCCCTGGCACCACCGCCCCCTGTGGGGGGGCGAGCGGGCCCGCGCGCTCTCGCTGCCCAGCCCCAGCCCCAGGCGGCGGGTGGTTCCCAGTCTCTGTCCCGGTACTTTTCGTTATTCACAACAATGCTTTGAGCTCTGTCCACAGCCAGACTGTGGTCATCTCATTTGGTCCACCCCTACAGGCAGGGAAACTGAGGTTAGCAGCCCCGGGTGCCCTAGCGTCTGGGGCTGAACCACGTTGCAGCGCTGTTCACCTCCGAATGGCAGTATTTGTTTACCAGTCGGCCTCCCACTCGGAGACGCTGCCTTGCCCGCGTTCAGAGCCCCATCACCTTGCTTGATGCTTCGTACAGGCTGTCAGGACATTGACGACTGACCGAGAGGCACAGTTGCACAGCTGGTGAAGGATGGTCCCAACTTCCTTTCCCGCCTTCTTTTCGCTATACCATAGCGGCCCCCTCAAGACTGATTACAATAGTTATCAGTTTTTTCGTTCCTACTGTGAGCCATACCCTGTGCCATTGATGACTTAACCTTCAACCATTAAAAAAAAAATCCTCTGAAATGTGTAGTGTTACACCTTTCCTAGTACAGAAGGAACATAGGTTCAGAGAATATACCTTTCTTAAACCCTGAGAGAGAGAGCCTTGATTCTGCTTGTGTGCCTCTTAGAGAAACCCCACATAAAAAAAAAAGTCGGGACAAAGGTTGATATTCTTTTATCTCTGTGTAAACATGATGTGTGTGAAAGTGCCTGCTATAATACTTGGAACTTAGGCTCTCAATGACTATTGATTATAATATTACTTACACCCTTGAGTCCTTGAGAGAGGGCTAAAAGATTCTAGGACCCCAAGGAAGAACTCATTAAACATGGCCTTAGGAAGTTCCTTTTCCCTTTTGGGCCCAGAAAGTGACTTCTCCTTTCTGGGCCTCTTTTGCAAATCTGTTAAATTGGGAGGGAAGTGAACTGTTGTCCCTATTTTTTACCCTGCTGGCTGCTTGCAAGTATTTGAGAGGGTCTCACATAGAAGACAATACATTACAGGTTGATGGAGCAATAGGGAGGTAAACCACATGGTCTTTGTGAAGTTTGGTCCAGATTCTTTTTGAGCTTGACATCTCTCATAGAATCTAGTCCTGTCCTACTTGAATTCCATACACCCACAACCTGCTAATAGACAAAGGACCACCTTTCTTCCTTCTCTACCTTCTTGAGCTTCCAACCTCCCTAAAATGCTTTTTATCTTCCTGAGATACTCCTTTGGAACAAGTAGTCTGTTTTCCTGACTACCTGAAATGGAATTCATTCTTCTACACATTGAAATAAATAGTTAATTGTGTTGCTTTTGTTTCAGAGGAGTCAGGATTCTTTATCTTGACTTCTGCTCTTCCATCTCTCCTTGGGGATTGTCACTTAATGCAGAAGAGTCCCAAAAGGTTTACCCTGTGTCTAGTTGTAATATTTTACCTTAGTCCCTTTTTTGTAAAAAAGTCCTTAGGTTCTTTGTTAGTTCACTACATCCACATGGCCAGTTCCTTTGAGAAAAGTGAATATTGGTCTTTTTTTGTGCATCTTGAGTATAGATAATTGGGGTTTACATCAGCAAATTGAAGTCTATGGCAAGTTGAGATTGGCACACATCGAAGACTTCTGGTTGTGTATTCTAATCACACTTCCCTCTATGAAAGAGTGTTTTTAGCTGCTTGAGCATTGTGATACAGTGCTGAGCAAAGATTTAGGGAATCATAAATTCAAAATGTTATTTAAGCTGTACAACTAGGCAAATGAAGCTTAAATAAATACTGAATTAATGTAAAATTAAATGTTATTTGAGAACTGGGCTTTATTTGGCCTTAAAGCAGATATATATATATATATATATACACACACACACACACACACACACATACACACACAAGTTAGTGAAAGTACAGTGTCAGAATGCAGCATGTTTAGTACTAATATACTCTTTATTCTCTTTCATCTCTTAACTGAAAAGTCTTCATCTGAAGGATTATAAAGAGGTTAGAGAATTGGCCAAAAAGAGCTTGGATAACAGCTTTGTACTGTATTTCATCTCTCACCTCTCAGTAATGATCTGTTGATCCATAGAACAAGTAAAAACAATACTTTTTTTTTTTTAAATTTTTAATTTTATTGTTGTTGTTTTACATCCATCCCCTTTTTGCTCCCCTCTGTCCCCCAAAACAATACTTTTTAACATTGGCTTTTATTTATTTATATGGTGTGGAATGTTATGACTCATTATAAACTTAAGAACTTTTTTTCCTTAGCAAATGTCACTGATCAGACTAGGAATCATGACTTTATGATGTTCTTAGAAGTCTCAAAATTAAGTTTAGCCTTAAAGAGCTTATATCTAAGAGTCTCTTCACCTCCTCCCCCCAAGAAATTTAGTATTAATGTAGCAGAGATATGCTTTTGTCAAATTGTGCAATGAGGCATTATACCTTGTATGCAAGAATATCTTGACAAGTATGACCTATGATATCAGTGCAAGGTATTTGATGAACTCTAGGAAGTGCTGCAGAAGCACTGGATGTTTAAAAATCTGGTTCTTTCCCTGTTATTAGCATATCATCTGACCTTGAATAGAGGACACAACTACCTCATATCTTGACAAGCTAGATAGCCTATTGTTGAATTTTCTTTGTCCAGATTTATTTATTTATTTATTTATGTCTTCTATTTATGGTTCACAAAGAATACAAATATGATTTGGAAGGAAAAAAAGTCTATTTAAAGGTTGTGCTAATAACATTTGATAACAGCTTTCTGCTGTAAAAACCTTTAAGGGGAAAACTGGCTTGCCAACAGAGGTTTTATAACTGGTTCAGTTTTACTGAATGCCAAAGTACCGAATCATGCTTTAAAGGAGAGATCTTCAAATAGGTATCTTAGAATTCCATTCTATTTTATATTTGTATATTCGACTCCCTCATGGTATTATTTAATTTTGGCTCTTTTAATATCTGGTTTATGAAGCTAGAAATTTATTAATGTTTATTAAGAATATAGATGGTATAGACAGTCTTAATATGATCATGGTGGTAATGAATACTGCAAGCTCAGTGAACCAGAGGTACTACTGCATAAACAGTTATTTCATTTTGATAAAATAGGACTTTAACAAATCTATTTTTCCCCTCCTAGATTTACCAACAGCATGAATCAAGAAAAGTTAGCCAAACTTCAGGCTCAGGTCCGGATAGGGGGCAAGGTGAGTGTGGCATAAGAAAAATTGATAGGAAAATGTATTATTACCAGATAGTATTATTATTAATTATTATTATTATTATTATTATTTTGGATTTGTGGTTGTTGAAAACCTAAAATATTTTCAATATCAAGATCAAACCACAGTCCAACTTGAAAATAACTTGTCTAGTTCTAAAATAGATAACTAACTAGAAGACTTTTCTCTCCAATGGTGCCGTGGAAGGAGCCACCCTTGTTTGAATCCTCTTACCATCTGATAGTTATGCGACATGAACAAGCTACCCAACCTTGTTTTCTTTTTCACATCTGCATAAGAGAAGTAATCCTACATAAGATACTCCTAAAAATTAGATTAATATTTATAAAATACCTGCCATGGTGTCTGGCACAGAACAGACCTGCAAGTCATCCCAGATGTTAAAGTTACCTCATCTTGATTGGATACTCTTATTGCTGCAGTTTGGTTTATAGGTGTTTTAACTGGAGATGTTCAAGTTAAGTGTACATTTTGTTCATTGCTAGGCTTTTCTGCCAAATTCCTGACTATATGAATATGCGCATTCTTATTCCATGTACTTTGAAGCCTATGGAAGAGGTAATTGTGATTACCAAAAGTCTTTAATTCCTTCAGCTCTGGCCTAGGCTCAAGGAAAATATTCTAACCTTATTTCTGCTCAGTATAATCTTTGCTGAAGGAAAAGCAAGAACAGTGCTTACCTCAGCCTGGCGTGGGATAGCTAGGATACTATATAGCAGCCCCACTGTGTCATTTACTTTGATGGTAACCATAGCTTCTGGGGAGTGGACAGGAGACAGGTGAAGGGAAGAAGTGACTAGTACTTTCTCCTTTCATGATGATACAGTTATATGACTTTGGAATCATCTTAACATTGAAGTAACCAAAATAGTCACAATGTAGCATCAAGTGTAATGTCATGTACCAACGCAAAAGCTAGGGATATTCAGAAATCACAAAGTATACCTGGAAGAGTTTGATGCAGCACATCACTATTATATATATATTAAACTAGGTGTTTGGCATTTTCATTCCTTTAACTAGTTTATTGAGCACCTACTATGTGCCAGGCACATAGTAGATAAGTTAAGGTTTCCTTCTCGACACAGCTCAGCTTAGAAGAGAGATATGCTCACAATTACATTACACAGTAATAACGTTAAGATGAGTACAAGGTACCCTTACCTAGGAGAAATAAGGAAGTCATCACTGGATGGAGATTTGAAGAATGAGAATTTATTACTAGGTAGACAGGTGAGAGGGTAAATGAGTAGGTTGAAAAGAGAAGGTCAGTCTCACACAGGCAAAGGCACAAAGGATGCTGAGGTAACATGGTGCTTTAATGGGATGGTTTGCTTTCATTTGGTGCAACTAGTGTTTAGAGTATATAATTTGGGGTTGGATTATATATTTTTTGAGTTTTGGGGTGGCCTTTTTTTTTTTTAAGATTTTTATTTATTATTTCCAGAGAGAGTGGAAGGGGGAGAGTCAGAGAGGGAGAGAAACATCAACATATGGTTGCCTTTCACCTGCCTCCAGCCACGGACCTGGCTGGAGACCCAGCTGGAGACCTGGTTATGTGCCCTGGCTGGGGAATTGAACCAGCAACCTTTGGGTTCGCAGGCCAGCCCTTTATCCACTGTACTACCAGCCAGGGCACTGAAGTGGCTTTTAATGTATCAAAAGTTCTGGATTATATTACATGCCATACTAGAAGCTGAGGATTTTATCTTAGAGGCAAGGGGCAACTATTGAAGGAATTTAAGAAGGAAGTAACTGTTATTTTAGAAAGATGACTGCTGGCAATATGGAAAATGGAATGAAATAGAAGTTTGCTTAGACGAGAACAATTGAGAGACTACTATAATATGTGGGACATAAATTTAGAGGTTGGAATTGACATGACTGTTAGAATATGGGGGAAGAAGGGGAGAGAGAAGAGTCTGGGATGACCCCAATAATCCTGGCTTTAGAGACTAGATATATATGAGTACCACCAGCCATAAAACTTAGGAAATACAGGAAGAATAGTTTGGTGGACTGACAAGCTTTTAGACATGTTGAGTTTGAGGTATCTGAGGATTATTTGAGTTGAGGTATCCAGCAAGCAAGTAAGCTATCTCTGAGTCAGGAATGTTTCACAGATAAATGACCATCTGTGTAAATAGTCATTCCTATTCCATCCTTTAGCAACTGGATTTCATTAAAACCTCTGCTGCTACTCACAGGGCTCTCTCTTCCACTCCCACCACAGTTGCTGAAATTGTACCCCTTCCTACCCTCAATGAGGCTGAGCATTACTATAGGAGCTACTCAAAGACCAAAACCCCTTCCTTCCCCCTTACTCCTGCCAGGTCTCAGAAGGTTTTAGCCCTCAAGACTTAAGCTGTTTTTGTTAGTTTTTCGACTCTGGTTTATGTGTCATTTTTATAAATTGGACCAGGAATTTTATCCCTTATTTTATTTTTTTGGAAAATAATTTTTTGTATTATTTTCCACTACTGGCTATCCCCCATACCCTCATCCACTGCCACCCACCCTACCCCTTACACTCACCACACTGTTGTCTGTGAGTTCTTTTTCTTTTTTTGCTCAACCCCTCCACCCCCAAGGCCCCACCAGAACTTGTCAGCCTGCTCTCTTATTGATGAATCTATCTCTGTTTTGCTTGTTAGTTCAGTTTGTTCATTAACCTCCACATATGAGTGAAATCATATGGTATTTGCCTTTCTCTGACTGGCTTATTTCACTTAGCATAATGTTCTCCACATTTATACATGATGTCACAAAGGGTAAAATTTTCTTCTTTTTTTACAGCCAAGTAATATTCATTATGTCATTGTACCATAGTTGTTTTATCCACTCATCTGCTCCTGGACATTTGGGCTGCTTCCAAATCTTGGCTTTTGTGGATAATGCTTCAGTGAACATATGGGTACATACATTCTTTCCAGTTAGTGTTTCAGATTTCTTTGGAAAAATTCCCAGCAGTGGAATCAACTTATAAAACTCAACATGCCCCCCACCCCCCACCCCAGGAAAACCCCAAACAGTCCTATTAAGAAAATGGGCAAAGGACCTGAATAAACACTTCTCCAAAGAGGACATACACATGGCCAATAGACATATGAAAAGATGCTCAACATCACTAATTGTCAGAAGAATGCAAATTAGAACTACAATGAGATATCACCACAAACCTGTCAGAATGGCTATCACTAATCAGCAAACAAGTGCTAATGAGAAAGGGAAACTTTTCTGCACTGCTGGTGGGAATGCAGACTGGTGCAGCCACTGGCAGGCAGCATGGAGATACCTCAAAAAATTAAAAATGGAACTGCCTTATGACCCAGCGATTACTTCTGGGAATAAATCATAAATCATTTAAATAGTTTTTCAGTGGAAAAATGTTTTTAGAATTTCAAAGTACCTATTTAGAAATAAGATTTTTCTATCTTGGTAAATAGCATAATTTTCAACATATTTGCTTAGGCCAAAATTCTAAGCATCATTCTAGATTCCTTTTTTCCTCACATCTGACATTCAGTCCATCAGCAAGTCCTGTTTGCTCTTCTGACAGTCTGAGCTCTCCCCATGACTACCACAGTAGCTTCTTGATCTATCTCATTATAGTTAATTTTCCACAGTAACCTCATTCATCTTTTAAAATCGTAAATCAGATCAAGTCATTTCCATGCTTAAAACGGCTTTCTATTGCAATTGGAATAAAATCCGAATTCTGCAGGCTACATGAGCTGGCCCTTGCCTATCTTTCTGATTTCATTTTCCGCCTTTTCTGTTGTTCACGCTGGTCTAGCCATACTGGCCTTTCTCTGTCTAGAAATAATAAATTCACTCTTGTTTCATTCTGTTAGGCTCACTCTTTCCCTAAATTTTCACATGGGTCTCAGCTCTTATGTCACCTCTCCAGAGAGGCCACCTCTTAACATTCTTTTCTTTTTTTCTGTCTCACATAGTGTCCTTTTGTTTTTTTAAACTTAACTCCCACTCAATGTTGTTATTACTGAGTTTTCTTAATACCCTTAACCCACTTTAAATGATATCATTTATTTATATACTTATTGACTTTACCCACCCAATATAATATATGCTCCTTGAAGTCAGAACTTGATTTTTCATTCCTGGATTCTAGGACTCTAGAATACTCACATAGTAGGCATTTGATTCTTAACTATGTCATAATCTCCAAAGTTTCAGAATTTCTTTAGACTTTATTGTCAGGGAGTGGCAGGTACTATAAAAAAGTATTCATTATAATGTTTGAAAGTTGCTATAAAGCACACCAAATTGTCTTGAAGTTATAAATTATTTTTATTAAAAAACTTGAAACATGTTGAAATGATAAAGTTTGGATACTGGAAAGAATAAGAACTGGCTAGAACTGACCATCCAAACTCTGGATTAGTTCTGACAAATGTAATCCTGAGCATTATTAATCATTACTATTCAGCAATTTCTTATGTGGGTTTTTGTTAGCAAACTGTGGGGAAAACATGGGATTTTAGTTCCCAGATGCAAGGCATACTAACCCTTCTGTTTGGTTATTTTTTTTAGGGTACAGCTCGCAGAAAGAAGAAGGTGGTGCATAGAACAGCAACAGCTGATGACAAAAAACTTCAGAGTTCTCTAAAAAAACTGGCTGTGAATAATATAGCTGGTATTGAAGAGGTATGATCACTTTGTAAATTGTTAAATATGTGGACAAATAGCACATTCACAGATCATTATCCACACTTTTTTAAAAAAGATTTTATTTATTCATTTATTTATTTAAAGGAGGGAGGAAGAAATAGAGGGAGAGAAACATTAATGGGCAAAAGAAACATCGAGCAGTTGCCTCTTGCAAGCCCCCAACCGGGGACCTGGCCCACAACCTAGGCATGTGCCCTGACTGAGAATCGAATCAATGACCTTTCAGTTTGTAGACTGTTGCTCAATCCACTGAGCCACACCAGCCAGATCTTATCTACACTTTGAAATGTAAAATAACAACTTGGGAGAACCTGATACTATCACTCAGATATCTTGGAAGGACTGTAGTTGTTGAAGTTGCTTATTGTATAAAATTGGATGAGTGTCCAAAAAATTATTTTAGTGGACAGTTAAGGAATTCATCATATTTTTAGACTGAAAGTATTTGCATGTGTGATGAAATTGTGGCACTCACTTGAATTTCAATGTAAAATAAGATTTTCTAAAAATATAGAAATAAACCCCAAGATTTCTTCAAATATGGTAAGAGCACCACTCTACTCTATAAGCCTCTAATTATTACCTCAACCAAGAAGCTCTAGCAGTAGCTTTCCATGGCATCTTAATTTTCTTATATTTTGACCATAACTACTTCTCTCAAATATCACACTAAAGATTAATGTTATTTCAAAAGATACTCAAGCAATTATTTTAACATCGCCACTTATAATGTTACCATCTAGATCCACTGCTACCTAGTGATTTAATTTATGATAGTAACCACTGCTTAAATTGCCACCACCATATTTAGAGTTAACTATATCATTACTATGTAGTACCACCTCACCAGAGAAAGGAAAAGTACCTGCCTTATATCCTGTATTATTGAGCACCTCGCATGCAGAATTCATTATTTACACCATTATAGACAAAGGAAATCCCTATTACTCTTTCCAGAGATATTGTTGTTTCTTCTCTTTCAGGTCTTAATGAAGGTGTTATTTCCTTCTACAAATGTAGCATGCATACACATTTGTGCAAAGAAGGGTTAGATGCCTTTCCTACATGCTTCCATAACGTCCTGTTTTTACTTTTATTGTAGTATTTACTAAACTGAATTGTGAATCTCTTTCTTGTTGGTATTGGCAATACAGTTCTAACTTCTTGAAAACTCATGGCTCCAGAACATCACACAAAAAATTAATGATATGGCCTCGGCTGGTGGCCTGTGAACCCGAAGGTCACTGGTTCAATTCCCAGCCAGGGCAAATAACCAGGCTGCATGCCAGGTCTCCAGCCAGGTCCGTGGCTGGAGGCAGGTGAAAGACAACCATACATTGATGTCTTTTTCCCTCTCTGCCTTTCTCCCTACCCCTATCTCTAAAAATAATAAATAAATCTTTAAAAAAAAATTAATGATACATGATAGGCATACACTACATACATACCCTCACCCTTGCTCATGGTGTGCACACACGTGCATGGTACCTTCCAAACATTACAACTAGTTGTACTGAGAAAATATGCATAAAGTTAATTAAAAATGCAAGTTAACAGCTGTAAAATTTCTGAATATTTGAACCTAAGATGGGAAGGAATTTTATCTTTTTTCCTTCTTTACCTCTTTCTAAAATTGATTTTCTGAGAACCAAGATATAACACTTTACATAACTAAAATATTGTTTAGGAATATCTAGGATGCTATATATAATCTGGCTTATCTCAAACATTATGTTTTATGTTACCATGTTTAAATTAATATTTTTTCAATTTGTTAAGATAATAATGACATACTTGATTCACAAATAGCTTGTTAGGAGGAAAAAAACTACTGCATTAAATGTATACATGAAAACACACTTTTCACAACACTAAGATATGAAAAATATATGTCTTAAAAGAAACACATTAATCAGAATTTTGTTTTTAATTTGGGATGCTTTAAACTTGTTACAAAGTGCTGAACTCTGAGGAATATACTTTTTAGTTTTGCCTTTTAAGAAATTCAGGTTAAGACTTGAAAAGACACCATTGCCAAAAATAATATTGCTATGTTTTCTATACTTAAACCTTCAAAATACCAAAAAGAAATAAACAAAAATAGAAAGTACTCAGTTTGGTGGGTGAGGAGCAGGGAGATCAGTGGTGGATTTTTAAAGTTTGTTGAAAGTACTTTCACATGTAAAGTTCTAATCTTACTCTCTAGGCTGTCAGTATTGGTAATTTCCTTCCCAAAGTTTTATTTAAATCCTCTTCAGAAACTTTTAAAAAACTGAAGGACTGTTTGGATTGAGACAAGCCTCTCTGGTCTTTCATGTATGCATTAGTTTGTTGATTTGGCATAATAATTATAATCATGTACTGTATAGATTCCTTTTATATGTTCCCAAAGACAGAAAAATCCAAAGCTGTCAAAAAGTAAAGGACAGGGGAGTGTCAGAGACTGGTTTCATATAAAGCCAAGTAAATAACCAGGTTTTAGGAAAGAATTCCTAAGTGAATTCCAAGAGTACAATCCAGAACTAAATTTCTGGAAATGTTTTAACATCTGTGACATTTGAAGATATTTGGATGTGCTTCTTATTTGGTAATCTAGTTGGATATAGTGACTGTGCTGTCACTTTTATTCCCCTGATAACATGAATTTATCAATAGGAGTTGTTCCATTTCTCAAAAACAATTGATTTTATCAGAATTATTTGATGAAAAACATCACCAAAAACGTGAATCTCTAATTCAGATGGTGTAATTGCTTCATAGAGTTTTACTATTACATTCAGCTTCTAAACTAGGGGATAATTCCGTCTCTATGAAACCTTCCCTATCTTTCCAGGCAACACTTTCTCTAATTAGTCAACACTTTCTCTATTTCTGCTTCCCTAGGCTTGAATTGCTCTGCTGTAATACATTTGTTATTACAGCCTCATGCGTTATAATGGTTCCTTATTAACCATGTTGCCTATTTTTAGATTATAAGAATCTTGACAGAAGGAACTATGTTTATTGAACATTTATCACATGCTTGCTTCCATGATAAGATGTCTTAGGTTTATTAAGTTTGAAATACTGATTATTCTAGGAGGAATTATTCTGCAAGAAGTTAGCTATAAGGAGCTGGAGCTCAGGAGAAAGCTTAGAGCTGGGAATGTAAATTTTTTTTTTTTTTTTTGGGGGGGGGAATGTAAATTTTGTAATTGTACGCATAGGCTTTACTATTCATATTTTTTTTCTTTTCGGTTCTTTTGGGTTTTTTTTTTTTTTCCAATTATAGTTGACATTAAGTATTATATTATTTTCAGGTGTGTAGCATAGTGGTTAGACATTTATATAACTTAGGAAGTGATCTTCTGGACCTGGTTCTTATTTTTCCTGAACCACTTGTACAGAAGGAGAACCTAATGTTACTGGTTGACCCTACCACAGTTCCTTCTTCCGGCTAGAGCCTCAGGTGCTAGTGAGTGGGCAGCTCTGAGTATAGGAAGTAAAAGCGAAGTTACGTGACCCATTTACCTTATTCCACAGCAGCCTTACTTTATCTTTTTAAAAAATTTTTTAATTGATTTTTTAAAGAGAGAGAGAGGGCGGAGAGGGGAGAGAGATTTGTTGTTCCACTTATTTATGCATTCATTGGTTGTTTCTTGTATGTGTCCTAACTAAGGATTGAACCTGGAACCTTGGCGTATCAGGATGACAAACAACTGAGCTACTTGGCAAGGGCCTGCCTTTAGCTTTTATATTTATTTTATTTATTTATTTTAAGATGTCATGTATTTATTTTTAGAGAGAGGGAAAGAGAGGGAGAAAAAGAGGGAGAGCAACATCAATGTGTGGTTGCTGCTTTCACACTCCCAACTGGCGACCTGGCCCGCAAACCAGGCATGTGACTCTGGTTTGCAGGCCTTTGCTCAGTCCACTGAATCACACCAGCCACTTGCCTTTATCTTTTAATTTCCTGCTTTTTTGTTTTTTGTTTTTGTTTTTTTGTTTTGTTTTTTTTGTTTTTTGCTATATTTTTATTGTGGTAAATTTATACACACATACATATATTACATATATATACTGGGAGGCAAAAGTAGGCTTTTTGTGAGTACATAAAACAGTTTATTCTTGTGCTGTTATTAACTATTAAATTGTTTTCCATATGAACAACTTTTCTTTGCCCCACCCTGTATATAAAACTGGCCATTTAAAACATTTTAAGTGTACAGTTTATTGGCATTAATTACAGTCACAATGTTGTGCAATCATCACCATTATCTATTTCCAAAGTTTCTCATTATCCCAAACAGAAACGCTATACCTGTTAAGCAATAATTCTCCTTTCCTGCTCCCTTAGTCCCTGATAACCCCTGACCAATTACCTGTCTCTGATTCGTCAGTTGTAGATAGTTCATATAAGTGGAATTATATAATATTTGTCCTTTTATGTCTGCTTACTTCATTTAGCATGATGTTTTTAAGGTTCATCCATGTTACAGCATGCATCAGAACTTCATATATAGCTGAGTACTATTCCATTATTATTGGACTATTATTCTAATAAAATATTAAATAAATGTGATAATCACATTATATCCATTCATCTATCAATGAACAACTTTTGTTGTTAAAAGAGCTTTCCCTCCCAATATTAAAGTACATTGTCATTGTAGAAAATCAGAAGTAAATAGATAACATGAATAAGTTACAAACATTCGATCAAAATTCCATTGCCTAGAAATAACTACTATTAGTCTTGTATTTCTTTCCCATTTTTGTATGCATATATTTTTATACATATACATATCTGAAACTAGGTACATATACATTTTGGTATTCTATTTTCCCAAATTTCATATCCATAAAATAAGCATCATTAATCTAGATCTCTGCATACATTCCTTTATGTCAATGTGTCATAAATTAACTTTTTTTTTTTAAAGATTTTATTTATTATTTTCAGAGAGAGGGGAAAGGAGAGAGGCACAGAGGGAGAGAGACATCAATGTATGGTTGCCTTTCACTCACCTCCAGCTATAGACCTGGCTAGAGACCCGGCTTGCAACCTGATCATGTGTCTTGACTAGGGAATGGAATCAGCAACCTTTGGGTTTGCAGGCCGGCGCTTTTATCCACTGAGCCACTAGCCAGGGCTTTATTCCTTTTTTTTTTTACTTTTTTTTTTTTTTTTTTCCCTTCTTTTTGTTCTGAACGTTTCTTTATTATACATTGTAATACTTTGAAAATAAAGGAATCATATGTTAGGATTTTAGCTATATAAATAGTTACTTCCATCTCTGATTTTCTTCAGATAGATTCTTAGAAATGCAGCTACTAGCTGAAAGAGCATGAACATTTTTATAACTCCTTATTGATATTGCCAAATTACTTTTCAGAAGGATAAGCCATTTACACCATCTACAGTATGTAGGTAGAGAAGTCATCTCATTAGACCCTTGCCAGTAGAGCATAAGAAAAAGTTATCCCAGCATATCATACAGTATAATGCCAGCTGTTAGCTTTAACTTAAAACAATAATAATAGTTTATACTAGCCTTTAGAAATAAACAGGTGCTGATCTTAGAAGGATTGAATGAGAAAATACTGACTGAAGGGAGTGTGCACATCCCTTAGCCTCACATTTAAGTTCCATTTCAGGAAGGAGTGGCAATGAAATTTGATTTTAAGCCAACTGTCAGTTCTCAGAACTGCCGCTACCTAGCTAGTGGAGACTTGGGTATTTAAAAAAAAAAGAAAAAGAAAACCACGTAGAAAAATTTAAACCACCTCTCCGAACTGAGAGGGTATTTGTCAGCAAGTGCTATGGAATCAAGTATAACTTTGCAAGCTTCCTATTGCTATAAAAATTGCTGTGTAGGAATAAAACAAGCATCCGATTTATCAGATAGAAGGCTGCTGTGGCACCCTGGCTGGTAGCACAGTAGATAAGGTGCTGGCCTGCAAACCCAAAGGTTGCTGGTTCAATTCCCAGCCAGGGCACGTAACCAGGTTGCAAACCAGGTTGCAAGCCAGGTTGCAAGCCAGGTCCGTAGGCTGGAGGCGGGTGAAAGGCAACCATACATTGATGTTTCTCTCCCTGTCTGCTTCTCTCCCTTCCTCTCTCTCTGGAAATAGTAAAATCTAAAAAATAAGACGCTAAAAAAAAAAAAAGCTGCTGTGATTAATCTGTGGGCCCTACTGCAGAAGCCAGGGAAGGCAGGGATGTTAAAAGTTTAGATAGCAGCATTTTGATGCCACACCGCAGTTTCCAGGAATGACTTAAAATTGTCCCGGACAGGTAGCTAGCTTGGTTACAGCAGCATCACGATACACCAAGGAAGTGTTTTCAATCCCAAGTACATGTAAGAATCAACCAGTTAATGCGTAAATAAGTAAATAAGTGGAATAACAAATGGGTACCTCCATCTCTCTGTCTCTGTTTCTGTTTGTTCTCCTCCTTTCTCTCTAAAATCAATAAAAATAGTGGTCCTAAGTTTTGTAGGACAGTCAGGCTGATTCTGAAAGGTCAGACTTTTCGTCAGGCCAGAGATATAGCCCAGACAGTTCTGGGCATCTTTATTGGGAGACATTACTGGTGCTATTTCTAAACCTTGAGATAACATCAATAAAATCACTGGAAAAAGTGAATTCTTCATATGAAATGCACGCAATTTGCTTTGTGAATTTAACAAGTTCTTTAGCCTTTCTTTTACCTCTAAAAGGGTTGGGAAGGTATCTAACAGATCAGCCCAACAATTAATCCTTTGATAGTTTCTAATCACTTGTGTTTAGGAGCCTTATATAATATCATTTGCTTAGTAGAGAGGAGTGAATGTTACACAGAAATAAAATATTCTAGCCCATTTAACTTGTAGTATTTTATTCTTTGTATTCTAAAATTAACTCTCCATCCCTTTCTGGGCCTCTTTATTAATTTTTTAAAAATACAACCTCATTTAAAACAATCATTAATAAATTTATTTCCATTTCAGACCGAAATGGAATTCATCTTGCTCTTCACACTAAACTCAACATATTTCACACTACAAAGACCTACATCAGGATGTAAAATACAACTTAACATTTAGCATTGGAAAAAAAGCTTGAACAGAAGGAAAACTCATAAATTTGTTTATTTTTTTTGGTCCTGGGTTAGCCTATTTTTTATTTTGTAGCTGGGAAGATACATATTATCCATGTGTTGATGCTATTTTCCTTTTGCATTCTCCATTTGGCCTATATTCTGAGATAAGTAATTCTCTAGCAAGCTTTTAGGGCCACAGAATTGAATTTTTATATGCAAATAAACATTTTAAGAATGTGAATGACATCATAGGAAGCGAATTAAATAGAAAGTTAGGAAACCCAAATTCAAATTCTGGGTTTGCATGTAACTAGCTATTTGGTCTTGGGTATGTTGTTTAACCAATAGTTCTTGTCTTTAGTATTTATATCTTTCACAGTAGATTGACTGGAAGTTCAACAAATATATGGCCTGACTTTGGGGGGAACAATATCAACTTCAAATCTTCTGTGATTTTAACATCTGTAAATTTTAAAAATCTAACATTGCGGTATTTGAGACTTCATACCTGGAAGTATTGTAGAAATCCTATATTAAATTATGTGATTGGTCTTGATTTGGAACATATAGTCCCACCATATCTTCATTCTTTTTCCATACAAAAATTATGTGATTCTAAGATAGGTCCAGAGCAACATCCCATTTCATATCCACTGTGCCACCTTCTTTTCAAGCCAGAATTTTCTTCCAGAATTTCAGCTACTTTTACATTAAACTTTTCTAACTAAACTATAGTTATCTTCAGAACTATATATCTTTTTGTAAAGTTAATATAAACTATTTTTAACTCATGATATTTGTTTAGAACAGCTAGATTGAATGCTTATTGTGTGTGCTATATAATAGAACCATAAGTACAACACTGAGAGAGGGAAGGGTATAGAATTGAAAAGTGATTTTGTCAGAAAAAAATTGGGAAATTATTTGTGGGGTTAAGTTACAGTTTTCCAGGGAATTTGCCTTTATTTTCTCTGTGTTCCAGGTCTTGCCTGAAATTTAGACGCCCCTTTCTTCCCCTTCCTTTCTGGTGCTGTCTATCAGTGGTGGTGATCACCTCTGAGGAAGAAAAGCCCACTTCCACTGACCATGGAGAACACTCAGCATCTCTGCTTGATTGTGACAAGGGCAGTTTTTGGATGGATCATGAAATGCTTCTAAAGTAGCCAAGAGTTAACTCTCCTAACCTTTTTACATAATAAGCATGTTACCACCAAGGTAACTTACCCAGTGGAGTCAACTACCTAGTGAATCACAGTATTTACACATTTAACTTATGCAAATTAAGTTCTACTGAAACATAGAAAGTATACAAGTGAGAGAAAAATAATACTTTAAATAGCACATGCTCAACTTTCCTTTTCAATTAATCCCAGGCTATGTGTTAAATCCAATTTGAAATGGTCAATTCATATTGGTGAAAGCTATGGAAACAATGTGAGGATGGTTTTGAAGATTTTCTAGTAGTTGATAAAGCATGTCCAGGTGGGCAGGAAAGTGGGTGGGAGAGGTACTTCCACATTGACAAGGGTTATTGAAGCTTGTTGAGAAGCAGCATTTAAGAATTAGAGGGACTAATAAAATCCTCTACACAGAATGACATGAAGACAAGTTGAAATTTTTGTAAATTTACTAAGTGCTCAAGTTAGTGAAATACCTGATCGATTAAATTTCTGAGTGTTCTTTATGGATTTTCAGTGGTTATTTTTACCATACACTATTACCCCATTACAGTGTGTCCTCTTAAGACACTACCTCGCTAAATGGTATCTACCAATTTAGTTTAATAGTGTAAATTGAGTAAGATAATGGCTATTTTATAAGGAGCCAGTTCTTGGCTGATCATTATTTTTTTTTTAAATGTGGGCATGAACTTCTTTCTCATAGAAGTCTTGAATTTAAAATGTAGATTCTTTGACCATCCCAGTAATCTGTGCCATCTACACCATTTTACTTTGTTGCTAGGGTCTTTTTCCACCCATATCCACTGCTTTAATAATTACTACCTTGGGATTGCACAACTACCAAGTTAAAAAAAATAATTGGCTAAGTTTTTTTTTTTAAGATATTTTAGTTGTACCTATTATGTGAAGTGTGTTTTTCTTTCATGATCACACAGGTAAACATGATTAAAGATGATGGAACAGTTATTCATTTCAACAATCCCAAAGTCCAGGCTTCCCTTTCTGCTAATACCTTTGCAATAACTGGTCATGCAGAAGCCAAACCAATCACAGAAATGCTTCCTGGAATATTAAGTCAGCTTGGTGCTGACAGCTTAACAAGTCTTAGGAAGTTAGCTGAACAGTTCCCTCGGCAAGGTAGGTATTTCAATTTAGTATACTCCTTTTCCTTCCCACCTTAATTAAAGAACCTGTTGATTTTAAAAGGTGTCCCATTACTGGAAGGATTTGCCTGTGTATATATTTTACTTTTATAATGTTACTGGTATGTTTTGTAAATTTTTTAGTTTGTTTCTTTAAAAATTATACAATGTGGCATAGGGAATATTTTGGTAGAAATATAAAGAGTTGAGAGTAATTACCTCAAAGGCTAAGTGCCAGGATCTGCAGGCCACTTTTTATAAACAGTCAATTTGATACTCATTTCTGATTAACAGCAACAAGAACAAAGTGCTATCATGAAACTGTATTTTTGTTTAGTATTGTTGATTGTACTATAGATGCAGCAACATTCATAATTGAATTTCCAAGATAGTTCTGGTTTCAAATGTGTCTTGTTGCTCCTAAAAATCAAAGAGCCTTTATTTCATTACTCATACTATATAGCTAGATATTTTCTTACACCAAGAGATGAAAAATTTTTTTGAATATTGACTTTTTATTTGGAGAATATGGAATTTGGACAATAAATTAAATGTCTTTTTATTCATGCTAATCTGAATTACTCCATTTTGCATATTAAGTTTTACTTTACATGTCCACTGAAATTGCCTGCTATATTTAGTATATATCTAATGAAGTCACATTGATTTTTAGTATTAAGTAAAAAATATGACATTAGGTTAGACAGTATTTAGCTTTTTCTAAACAGTTATATAAGATTTAGACAGGAAAAAATCAAATGTTTATAGATGTCTTTGTTGTCAGTGACTAATTTTTAAAAAACATTTTGCAGTGTTGGATAGCAAAGCACCAAAACCAGAAGACATTGATGAGGAGGATGATGATGTTCCAGGTAAATGATATTTATTTAGTTTTAAGATTTTCAGCATCATGCTCATCTCATTTAAATTCAATGCATAATGACTTAGTTTTTTGTTGATAGTGAGCTCATAAATTTAAATCAGTTCACAATAATCTGAGTATGATCTAATGAAAAAGAATAAAAGCCTTCCCATGTAAAACTTAGACTCAGAAATTGTCAAAGCTTTACTGCCTGCATTTGTGAATTCGCAATCACTGATTATAGATTTGTATAGCTATTATAACATTTTTGTGGGAATTATGATTGATACATGAAAATGCTGTTCACCTTAGTATGCATAGACAAAAGCAGACTAACATTTCCTTAGGATTACAGTTTTAGCAGCTAAATGAAGTACCATTAGTGAACTGCCACCAATTCATTTCTGCCCCTTGTCCTGTATATTTTCAGGCTAATTCTAGGAGGAACAATGGTTTGCTGGGGTTAAAAGTTAGGAATTTTATTTACCTTTTTTTTTTTTGGTATCTTTAACTCATTTATGTTTTGTTCTTTTTTTCCAGATCTCGTAGAAAATTTTGATGAGGCATCAAAGAATGAAGCTAACTAAAATTTTTTCTGTGTTTTGGAAGCTGGCATGGACTAGATTTAAGATCAGCTATGTGGTTCCAAAGTTTTACAGATACGAAGAACATCAACTGTTACTAGTTCAGTAATATAAATATTTTGTATATTAATAATGCTGTTTGTTCAGCATTTTTCGGTCATTTGATTTTGCATTTTGCACTTCCTCCCAGAATCTATTCTTTTGGTCAAAATACGAAGTATTGGCGCAGCTTGATGGTGTTTTGATTTTTGATTCTCGGTTTTTTGTTTGGGGTATTTTTGGTGTGTGTGTATGTTTATGTATGCGTGTGGGTATGTGTATATACAGTGGAGAGCACATTGGAAAACAGTTCTATTTATCCTCCTCCTTCCCCCAGTAGAAATAAAACAAATCTTTACATTTGTTACTTACAATTTTTTTTCTAATGCACAGGATTAATGAAAAGTGAATATCTGGGATTTCAAATATGAGATTTTATCTGTGAAGGTTTGACTTTCATTTGCTTGATTAACACATTTTTCATATATTTCTCTGGGTTTAAAATGTCTTGAGACATTTTCACCAGCTTCTTGCTGGTGTAATGGGTAACATATCTTTGCCTTAGATTTACTTACCTAGTCAGACCCAGAAGAAATTTCTTTCTAAATGCCTTCTTTCCTTCCCTTTTGGCCTGGTTACTCTTTGGTAATACTCTTCTTCATTTTCCACCTAGCCTCAGAAGAATGTTCTCCATGTAGAGTTAAGTGAGTGCCTCATCCCTCTATTTCAAGACTTTGTTCCCTTATCTTGAGAAATAACAACTCCACCTTCAACTTTTTATTTCTCCCTTGATTTTACAGTTTGGTAGATTTCAAACTGGAATAGTTAGCATGTGCTTGCTAAATAATTTTATGCCAGCCTTATCCTGTATCCTAGCTGTTTTTAATAGCAGGTACGAAAATGCCTTTTTCTTTTTCTTTTTTTTAAAGCAAGGTTGAAATTGGGAATGTCCTTTAGAATCAGGAAAAAAAAAAAAATAGGCCATACACACATCCCCCAGCACCAAAGGGCATTCAATGAAGAGTTATTGGCCCAAGGAGGATTTCTTCAACCACTCCTATGCTGGCCATGAACCTACCTCTAGATTGGATCTTACAATTATTGCTGCTCACAGCATCCTCCTGCATGCTTACTTGAGTAATGCTTTGGGGAGAACACTGGTAAAACACAGTATTTATTTTTCACCTCCTTTCAGAGGACTTGGAGGTAAGTTGCATTCATTCATTCATTCAAATTTCCCCCTTGCTGTCTAATAATAAAAGCTTGCATTTTGCCCTATTAGTATTTGTTATAGCCAATATTTACGGATAAGATTTAGAAAATCTATTATTTTCTGGCCATCATCAAACTAACTGGCTTAACCTTGCAGCATATCAACTTTGTTTCAAGCTAGATATCTTTATTTGATATCTAAATATCAAGGCCAACAACATATCAAGCAAGCTGCAAAGCTTGTGTTTTGTCATCCAGGCACCTCAATTTATTTTATAAATTTGTTCACTTTCCTATTATGTTTTATATAATATATGGACTTAACTACAAAATAAAATAACAAAAGAGGATATTTCCTCTTGTGCTTCTTATTGTTGTCTGCAGAATTTCCTTCTTTTGTATTTCCCCTGTACTCCCTACCCCCAAATAAATTTCAGCCCAGTCATTATTTGAAATAATGTCTCACCCATTATTACTCTAAATGGTCCACGTAGTCCAGAATTCTGTTCTTCTGACTGTCTCCAAGGGACACATTGTGGGGCAGAGAGGGCTAGGGTGGGCATTAAGTTGTTAGGAACATGTAAGGAATAAATAGTATAGCAAAGGAAAAGGGGACCACTCATCTGGAAGATAGGAGACTTAGGTCTTAGTCTAGACTCTAGCAATAACTATGTGACCCTGGGCAGGTCACCTAATTACATACTTTGAAATTCATCTTTAGGGAAATGAGATGTTTCTAAATCTTAATGTTTCTTCCGCTCCTACAGTCCTGTGAATCTCATTTCTGAAAATTCTCAAGGAGGTGATTTTATCATCTTTTCAGAAATATCTTTTTATCAATAACCATTAAGCCTTTACTCACCCACAGGAGCTCTGGTCAGTATTTCCTTTTATCCTGTTAACAATGGATGGCTTTTCTTGTGTGCAATAAGCCAGTATTCATTTTTGTGAAAAAGTTATCATACCTTCTTTCTTAGATAAAGCATATTAAGATTCTGATTCAACCCAAAGAATGTTCCTGCTTTCAGAGTGAGTAGGCTTAGGTTAGAGTATGGATGAAATTTGTGTAAATTGTAGTGTTCTTGGCATAAGTAAGAATTACAGTTTTAAAAATATATATGAAGTAGTTCCTAAATATGTACTTTTTATCAAGGTTATGTATTTATTGCTAAGATAACTATAGAAGCGTTTTCTGGGGGAAATTCACCTTAAATTTTGGGGGTAGTTCAAGAAATGTCTCTCCAAAAGGAATCAATTCATGGTCTTAATTTTTGGTTAGCGCTTTCAGTTTCTGTGAAGTTCATTTTATCTATTTTGAGTAAATAGTTGAGACCTCACATTTGTTTTACCTGTAGTTCTCCTATTAAGCAATGATTTAAGAATACATCAAGTACCTTGATTTGTTAAGTAGGTGATTGTGGGATTCCATTAAATTAATTTTAATAGGCCTACCAGGTTCTTGTGAAAACCCATATTGGGATGTGTTTGATTTGTTTCTTTGTTTTAATTCTGTATTCATCCCCTAAGTATGCTATATATCTATAAATAAAATGTCATGATAAGCCACAGCATGGTATAGTAAGAAATCAGTTTTTAGATGGAAATCAGTTCCATGACCTACCATGCTATATAACCTTTCCAACAGGACTGCTGCAGTGCACAACTCCAGGGACCACCATTTATACTTGTTGTATTTCAGGGGGTGCCATGTTCATTGAATACAATGTTAATAAAGTCCCTGTAATTGTGCAGCAATGGCCTTGCTTTCTCAGCCTGTTTTCTCCTCTGTAAAATGGTGCCTGCTTCAAACAGGGTTCCTTAGAACCCCCTCAGGGATGAAGATGAAGAATTAAAGTGTGATAGCTCCCAAGCCATGGTAAAAAGGAGCTCATGGTTCTAGGCACCGCAAAGTTCTGTTCTACACTACCATACTCCAGTTCAACCTGTGTTGCTCATCACAGACTTCACCTGATTATTGTAGCCCCCTTATCAGTCTTGCTTAGGATTCACTACCTCCAGTCCTTCCTCTACACAGGAGCCAAACTATCTGAGCATGTCATACCCAGCTTAGGTGATGAGGTGAGTCCCCAACAATGCACATGACTTGCAGTATATGATTCCAGCAACACAGATTCAAGGGAGTTGGGATAACCTGCGCTGACCCATAGACAGCATCCCTCTGAGTCGAGATCCCAATGTGTCCTTCCTCCTGTTAAAGCCCAGACACTTGTTCTGCTGAGCCCCACAAAGTAAAAAAGATATACGGTAAAGAAGGCAGTCATTTCACTATTTTTGACAAAATTTTCCAAAAGCTATTGGTGATGCAGTATCTGTGAATAAAGAGCTGTCATAAATAATTTTTTAAAACTATTCTTTTTAAAGTTTCTGTTCCTTTGTACATATTTTTACAATAATACAATATTAAGATTAATTGGTTTTTAAAATACATTCTCCAGCTAGATCATGAGTATCTCAATGGCAGATGGTATGTCATACATCTTTTATCCCCAACAACTAGTATAATTCCCAACATATAGTCTACTCATGATCATATCTTAACACTTATTAAATACTTACTATTGAAGAGTTATCTCATATAACTCCTAAATAGCCCAGTGGGACAGATATTATAATCCTACTTTTAAAGAGGAACAAAACATAGGAAAGTAGCCAAAGGTCACACAACTAATTAGTAAGAGAACCAGTATTCTAATCGAAATATATCAAATTTAACAGCACTACCTCACACCACTCAATAAATATTTATTGAAATGAAAATTATGTATTTGGAGCCCCTCTGTAGACAGATATCTTTATCAAATATCAATGTTAACCTAAAAGTCAAACCTGTCTTCAGGATTATTCAGGAAGTAAGTTTGAGGGTTTTTTTTTTTAAGAACGATTTGTAAATTTTGTATATATTCAGAATCTTTGACAGCAGTATTTGAGCAAAATTTTGTAGGTTACATGTGTTGGTCTTGACATCAGTATTTCAAAATTTTGCCACCTGTTAGGCATACTTTGTAAAAGAAATATTCTATAAATTTGAACAAGGTGGTGATGAAGTTATTCTTCACCCACACTTTTTCTGTATTTAAAAATCAAACTAGTCCACCAAAAAAGTTAGAATGAATGAATTCAGCAACATTGCAGAATATAAACCCAATACAAAATCCAATTGCATTTCTATACATCAACAATGAACAATCCAAAAAAAAAAAAAAAAAAAAATTAAGAAAATACCAAGCCCTGGCTGGTGGCACAGTGGATAAGGTGCCGTCCTGCAAACCCAAAGGTCCCTGTTCCGATTCCCAGTCTAGGGCACATGGCCAGGTTGCAGGCCAGGTCTCCAGCCAGGTCTGTTGCTGGAGGCAGGTGAAAGGCAATCATGCATTGATGTCTTTCTCCTCTGCCTCTCTCCCTCTCTGAAAATAATAAATAAAATGTATATTTTTAATGAGATGAATGTAATATAACAATAAAAAAGAGAACAATACCACTTCCAATAGCATCAAAAAATAAAAAACAATCAAAAAGGCAAAAGACTTGCACACTGAAAACCATGAAACGCGGCCAAAAAGAAATTAAACCATAATAAAGAAATGACATCTCATGTTCATGAACTAAAAGACAATATTGTTAAGATGTAAATACTACCCAAAATAACACATTCAATGCAATCCCTACCAAAACCTCAGTTTTTTGCAGAAAAAGAAGAACCCATCTTAAAATTTATATGGAATTTAATACCCAAAACCATTGAAAAAGAACAAAGCTGTAAGACTTGCTTCCTGCAAAATTTACTACCAACCTGAAGCAAGTGAAACAACATACTGGCATAAAAACAGACATAGACTAATAGAACAGAATAGGGAGCTCAGAAATAAGTGCTTACATGTATAGTCAAATGATTTTTGCAATTTATTTTTTTAGAGGGGAAGGGAGGGAGAAAGAGGGAAACATCAATGTGATAGAGAAATACTGACTGGTTGCATCTCACGTGCCTCCCAAAAGTGGGGTCAAACCTGCAACCCAGACAGGTGCCCTAAAGTACCCTGACTGGGAATCGAACTGGCAAATTTTTGATATGCGAGAGGATGCCCAACCAACTGAGCCATGCTGGCCAGGGCTCATTTTTTAATTAGGTTGTTTATTGTTGTTGAGTTGTAGTTATTTAAACATTGTGGATACTGACCCCTTATCAGATATAATTTGCAAATATTTTCTATTTAAAAAAAAATTCTTACCTAAAGGTACTATTGATTTTGAGAGAGGCAGAAGGAGAGACAGATATCAATCTGTTGCCTCTGACTGGGGATCAAACCTGCAACCTGGGCATGAGCTCTGAGAATGGAACCTACAACCTTTGGTGTATGGGGTGACACTTCAAACGACTGAGCCACCTGACCAGGGTTAATATATGACTTTGTAATTTTTGTAAAATAAACCAAGTAATAAAATAAAAATTCTGTAGATAACAAAATGTGTTTGTGAAGGCATGACTTTTTCCTTTTACAAATGTGTCTAAGAACACTCATATCTTGTATATTTTTTGTAGAATGTCTGGCTATTTTGACCGTGGCTGAATCCAGGAAGCTAGAATCTAGTCATCAATAAACTTCCCAACACTCACCTGATCTAATTAGACCTTTCAGTGGTATTGCGGTATCTTGCCCACCCCCAGCTGCTGAAGCAAATGGGACAGCAAATAGGAAGGAAAATGAGATGTTCTGTGTTGCATGTTTCTTTCATAAAGTTCTCTGCCATCTGTCAGAGGCACTGCTTGCCTGCACTAAGGGCTACTCAGCCCTGACATTCATAAAGGGTATAAGAGAATCTACTTGCCTCTTGTACTATTTTGCCTTTTATCAGGGTCTTGAGGAATGTTGTGGGGTGTTGGCAATAAAGTAGAACAATGAAACTCACTTAGCAATTGGTTCTAAGAGTCATTTCCTTGACCTTAGTGCCTGGGTCTTATAAAATAGAACTAAATCCCATGGCATAATAATGGGGAGTTTTCCATAGCTTTGACTGTGTTCTCTCCCCCAGGAAAATCATACAATCATGACCTCTAATTTACTAAACTACTTAGTTGCTTTTTATGTTGCTAATAACCTTGCTTGATAAATTGGAATTTAATTACGGCTTTTTTTTTTAAGGTTGGTTTTTTTTTTTTTTTTTTAAGATTTTATTTATTATTTTCAGAGAGAGGGGGAGGGAGAGAGGCAGAGAGGGAGAGAAACATCAATGCATGGTTGCCTTTCACCTGCCTCCAGCTACAGACCTGGCTAGAGACCTGGCTTGTAACCTGGTTATGTTGCTCTGGCTGGGAATCGAACCAGTGACCTTTGGGTTTGCAGGCCGGCACCTTATCCACTGTATCACCAGCCAGGGCCACTAATTTTGGCTTATTTTAACTCTCAAGTTTGCATATACTGATTTCTAGGCACTTTAAATGTCCTGTTTCAGAGACAAAATGGCACATGGTACTGATAGCCCATTTGCACACATACCCTCATCCACCCTAGCTCCTATTTTTCTCCCTGGTTCTAGACAGAACACTTTGAGAGCTAGGAATTCTCCTCCTATGGGCAGCAGTGTCAGTTCAAGTCCTCCAAAAAGCAAACACCAAGACAGATATGAAATGCAGTACATTCATTAGGGGACCATCTATGGACGGTAAAGGAGAGAAGGAGCAGGAGTTGTGAGTGACTGAGGGTCAGATCTTTTACAGTGTTCCTCTCCTCACAAAGTACCAATAATTCTCTCAGTAATCATGTTCCACCTCTGCTCCCTAGCTTCAATAGCTACCATTTATTGATTGCTTCTCTGTGCTAGTCACTATGCTAATTCACTTAGACCTCAATAGCCTCCCTGTTAAATGGATATACTAACCCTATTTTACATATGAAGAAACTGAGGTTGAAAAATTGATTGCTGGTGGAAGAGAGGTACTAGGAGACTAAATAGTAATGGGGGAAAAAGATTAAATAACAGAACACACACAAAATAGAAAAATTATAGCTATTAGGTATACTTAATATTTATTGAACTCTATGTATAGCTAATATTTACCGGGTTCTCACAATAACCTGATGAAGTAGGTGCTCTTAGCATTTGCATTTTACAAATGAGGAACCTGAAGCACAATCGCTTTAGTATCCTTCCCAAAGAAATATAGCTAAGCACACGGTGGAGTCAAACCTAGGTTCTCTGGTTTTAGAGCTTGCTTCCTTGCTTACCCACCATGCCAAACTGCCAGGGGAGTTGGATTTGTATCCCAAGTCTGTCTGACTCCAAATTATTCTGTCTAGGTTATACCTAGATCTCCCAGTCAATCGTTCCCACTCATTTCTTCTTTTGTGTGTGGGGGCAGACTGCTTACATCCTCCACAAATAGTGAGTACCTATTATATATGTTATATACTAGGGAAACAGGATGTCCAACTGAGTTATTATGTAGCCCTTAAACAAGAAGGGAAGATCTCAATATATTAACCAACACAGCAATTGTCAACCAGCATGACTGTTTTCCATTAGATTGTCAAATTAAAAAAATGACAACAGCCAACAGAACAATATCTGTCTGTTGTGAATAAATCAAAATTATACCTACTTTTGTCAGATCAGCAAAAAATATATCTTTTGGTGTGCTGTGGAATTTTAGTAATTAGCTCATGTGTGCCACGAGATGAAAAAGGTTGAACATTGCTGATGTAGTGTGACCTCTGGGATGTATTAAGTGCAAAAGCAGGGTGCAGAAGAGTATATATCATATGTTTTCTATATTTGAGAATGAAGAGAACTACAAAACAAGTGGTCTGAACTAAAAATGTCAATGTGGTGAACCAGAAGGTAGAAAGGGTAATATCGAAAGATACTAAAGAGATTTGGCAAACTAAAGGCAACATGTGATTCCCCAGGAGGTACCTACATCTAGGGAGGGAAAAAAAGCTGTATATTGTTAAGTCCTAAACTGTAAAGGATCTGCAAGGTTACCCTACTTGCAGTTTTTTACACACACACACACACACACACACACACACACACACATAAGAATATGATACCTCTGGATCTGGGTCAGAGATAAAACTGTTTTTACTGACATAACAATCTTAGCACCAGTTTTCTATGCCCTGTTTTCCCTTGGGGTGACACAAAGAAAGCCTGGTATCACCTGCACATACAGTGCAGTCTGTACTACATAAGAGAAACTCCAAAATTATGAAATTCAGAGCTTATCCAGAAAGGCCTTCATGGTTGTCATCTTTCCCTCCAGAGAGTAAGAGACAGGTCTTTGCTCTGAAACATAAACAGATCTCATTTGGGAAAAGGTGGAAAATTTCTATCTCTATTTCACCTTCTTGGAATGCAAACAAATGGCTCTGGGGAGAGATAAGGATTTTTATCTTTCCAGAAGGCTCCTTTTTTGGGTTGCTATTCAATCACTCTTTAACCCAGATTGCGAGATTTGTTTTTTTCTGAGAAAGCTTTAATCATGCAAAAATGTGAAAAATTTGCGGAGAGTTGTTTCTTGAACTACGTAAGGGACATTAGTGAGATAGAGTGAAATTTGTACATAGACTATGTTAGACACAAATATTAAATGAATATTAAATTTATTGAAATTGATCATTGTATCATGGTATATTTTAAAATGTCCTTTTTCTTAAGAGATAAATGCGGAAGTATTTAGGAGTAAGTGAAGTGACTGGAGACAGGGCAAACCTCCAGAAGCAGCACTGTCCCCTCTCTGAGCCCTGCCCCCACGCAGAGCCACAAAAATAAAGGGTCAAACAGATTGCCCTGCCCTGGTGATTACCTAAGGCTCTACTTTGTGCAATTTACAGGTGTCTTTTCTACAATAGGTCATGCTACTAAGACAAGGAGTCAAAATAGCTCTACCTAATATAAATACTATGATTTTCATGTTCAGAAATTACAGATCTAAATATAATAGAACTTAAGAAAACTTAAGCTTTAATTGAAAATATCATCTAATAATTTAAAAAATAAAATAAAATTTCTAGCTCTATCCACTGAATAAGCCCAAAAGCAGAGACAATCCAAGAGCAATAAATGCAGTTAATGCCCAGATGTTGGCTTCTACATATCCCTCCCCAATAAAAGAAACCAGGGCTCCCCCAGAGAAATGGCTGATTGTAGGTCTAGAGCAGAGGAAATGCAAAGTGAACCGGGGGTATCTTTGTGTTCCAGAAAGTAAGAAAATGCTTAAAAAATGATGGAGACATAAAACTACACAGGAAGCAGCTTAAAGGAATTTGCACTGGCCAAATTTGGGACAATAAAAAATAATGACAAATGAAATGCAACTGTCACTGTTTTGAAAATTGAATAAATAAAAGTCTAGAAACTCACAGTGATACTACTAAATTAAAAAAAGAAACTATTTGCTACAAGTGGAGGTGACTATTTTACCAACTCTTACTCTAGAAATTGGTAAAGAAAAAAGAATTAAACATTTTATCATGACTTTAAAGGAAGCACTCTAGTTCATCCCCAGTTGGCAGCAGAAAGTTCTTTTCAAACAAATTCCAGCTAATAGATATAGAAGAAATGACAGAATTAGAAAATCACCATATTTCAACCACTAATGAAATAACTAACTGGTCACGTAAAGCCTTTCAATAGATGCTAAAACTATTAGGTGAAAGGTTGTTGGGTGGTACCCACATTTATCTATCTCCATAGATTACTTGTCATTGAAAAGGTGAGTGTGTGTGTGATGGGTGGGTGAGTGGCACCATCTTAATCAAATGATCACATTTAGCATTAGCTAAATGCTAAGTTTAGCCTCCTGATGAAATGCAACATGAAGTTCACAGTATTACCTATGAAATAGTCTTGTCATAAGAAGTATGCCTCCAGAGTTCATGCTTTTAACCACTATGATAAGTACCTCTAGATTCTGGAATCTAGAGAACTTTGAATTCCAGTAGTAGAAGGTTTAACAAATAGAGCCTGGAGTTACCCCAATAAAAACTATAGTTCTAATAGTATTTTGAGTAACTTCTGTCCTTCCCAGGTGTGTGACCTTTGGAAAGTTATTTAACCTCTCAACAGTAATCACCTGACAGGTTTTTTGTTGAGCACAAAATGTTAAATATAATACAGTAATAACAATGAAACACGTAGAGCACTTAGAACAATAATAATACTGCATATAATAAGCTCTGTTTGCCATTAGAATTATTACTATTGAAAGCCAATTCTAATACTAATCTGCTAGATTCCAATTTTAGATTTTATGTTAATATTGTACCTCAAGGTTCCACCATGACATTTCAAGATTTTCTACTGAAATTCAAGGTGTGCTCTCCAAATCCCATGTCATATATTTGCATTTCAGGCTAAGCATTCAGACTTAAATATTGTATTTGTCAGGGCAGCCTTGCACTGAGAGGTCACCCCGAGACTGGTCCTCAGGCCAATCCTGGAGCAGCCCTTCCCCCTCAAACCCCAACAAATTTGTTACTGGCTCCCATACTGGTCTCCCTCCCCTCAACCTCCCATAAACCCATTGCCTGCTCCCCCATATTGGTCTCCGGGTGATCTCTCATAGCAAGGCTGCCCTGACAATAATACTACAATTCCATGTTCTATGTCTGTGACTCCATATTCTAGTTTAGGAATTCTAAGTTTTTTCTCTGAAATTGAAATTGCACTTTTGGACCTCTGGATTTTATTCCCATAACCTGAGATTCTGCTTGGAACTCTAGGCTTCATATTCAAAATCTGAGGTTTGAATACTGGATTCCAATATCTACTATCGAAACTGCAGGTTCTAGTCTCTGAACTTGAGCATTCTATGATTACAACTCAGCTGCTACTGGAAATACAGTATAGGCTTTACTCTCTGAATTTGAACCCTACAATTAGATTCCACAATCACAACCAGAAATTCTACTTTAGGAATTTCAATCATGGCAATCCAAGGCTCTAACTGGAACACCAAGTTCTAATCTGTGACTCCTTTATTTTGTTTTTGATCTTCAATTTCTATCAAAGTCTGAGATTCCAATACTGAACCCAAGGTGCCAAACTTGGAATTTCAGATTTTACTATTTAACTCCAGATTTCATTCTTGTAATCCTAGCTTCCTAGCTTCTCAGTTTCCTAGCTTCTATCTAGAGGTTGGAGAGAAGATTCTTGGAAAACTTCCCAGGCATAATTACTTGATTATACACTGAGCTGAATTGTGCTCTCAAGTTCCTGGGGTAATAAATCCCCTGATGAATGGAGTCCTCTGTCAATGGCTACAGCAATAGGGAACCAGGTTGGCCTATGACAAAATTGTGAAGTTAATGAAACTTCCTACAATTCCTCCCTTTCTATGGCTCTTCCACAGATGTCTAGTAACCTTCTGCAGTCTCACTGCTTCCATCCAACCCACTTATGTCAAGTGGCTCTCAAAATATATTTGAAACTTTTTATTTGAAAGCATAAATGAATTAAAATATTTCATACATTCTCCTTCCTCTTTGCTTCATTTATTTTTTTAAAGATTTTATTTTTAGAGGGAGGGGAAGAGAGGGAGAAAGAGACAGTGAGAAACATCATTGTGAGAGAGAAACATTGATTGGTTACCCCTTAAATGTACTGGGGACCTAACCCACAACCTAGGCACGTGCCCTGAAGGGGAATCAAACTGGTGACCTTTGGCTTTGCAGGACAATACCCAACCAACTGAGCCACACCAGTCAGGGCACCTTCGTTTCATTTAAATATTTAAATTTTCAAGCCTCGGAGAAAGAGTGTAAGCTGCTAAAGTCACATTGCACACATTTTCAAGGAATGCGGTAATTTGGAAGGAAAATCACTGGTCCTCTGGTGGACCCTTGAAATCACCTTAACCTAATTACTTGATACTGTGTTGCCAAAAGATTCTGGAATTTGGAGAAGTCCCCTTATTTCCCTCCTCATTTGTAAAATGGGGCTAAAGATTCGGGTTGATAATACATAAAATAGAGCTTTGTGAACATTATGCAAATATCAGTTTTTATTATCCCTCTCTCTTTGCAAAGAGGGTGTCCCTGGCGTCTCTGACCACGACTCTGCTGTGCCACTTATTGGACATGCCTTGAATTACACTGCTCTTTTTCTCAGCGTTCCCCAATAATGTATTTACAATACATTATTAAAGATTAGGGAACTTCAACAACTATCATTGAACATTTACCAAGCGATGCGTATGAGAGGCAACCAATCTATGTTTCTCTCTCACATTGATGTTTCTCTCCCAACCCCCTTCTTCTTGTCTAAAGTCAATAAACATACCTTTTGGTGAAGTTTTTTTTTCTTTTTTAAATAAAATAAAAATAAACATATGTCCTCAAGGGAGGCTTTATAGCAGAATGGTTGACACCCTGGACTGTGATGGCAGCTAGACCTCCATTTAATTTTTTTTTATATTTGACAATAATGAACCTCTTTCTGTTTAATTTTTTTTTTTAAAGATTTTATTTCATTATTTCTAGAAAGGGGGGAAGGGAGAGAGGCAGGGAGAGAGAGCAACATCAATGTATGGTTGCCTTTCACCTGACTCCAGCCACAGATCTGACTGGAGACCTGGTTTGCAACCTTGTTATGTGCCCTGGCTGGGGAATCGAACCTGCGACCTTTGGGTTCGCAGGCCAGTGCCTTACCCACTGTGCTACCAGCCACGGCTTTGTTTAATTTTTCTCATCTAAAAATAAAAGTACTTTGCCCTGGCTAGTAGCACACTGGATAGGGCGCCGGCCTGCGAACCCAAAGGTTGCAGGTTCGATTCCCCAGCCAGAGCACATAACCAGGTTGCAAACCAGGTCTCCAGTCAGGTCTGTGGCTGGAGGCAGGTGAAATGCAACCATACATTGATGTCTCTCTCCCTGCCTCTCTCCCTTCCCCTCTTTCTAAAAATAATGAAATAAAATCTTAAAAATAAATAAATAAAATAAAAATAAAAATAAAAGTACTTCATTGGGCTCTTGTCAGGATTAAATAAGTTTGTCAAAGTCATGTGTATTAGCTAGTATTTAATAGATGCAATAGTTAGTAGTTATCATAAGCTGCTATTATTTAATATATAAGGTAAAAGTTACTATCCCAATGCTACAGAGGAGAAAGAATGTTAAATGGCTGAGATAAATGCCCCAAATTTTAAAACTATATATACCAGAGATTCCTGACTAGAACCAGGGTGTTAAAAACTCTATTATAATAGCCAAATGCTGGAAACAGTCTAAGTGCCCATTAGTGGATGAGTGGATCAAAAAATTTTGGTACATTTACACAATGGAATACTATGCAGCAGAAAGAAAGAAGGAACTCCTACCCTTTGCAATAACATAGATGGAACTAGAGAGTATTATGCTTAGTGAAATAAGCCAGGTAGTGAGAAACAAATACCATATGATCTCACCTAATACAGGAACCTAATGAACAAAACAAAGAAGCAAAATAGAACCAGAGGCACAGAGACAAGGAACAGGCTGACAGTGACCAGAGGGGAAGGCAGAAGAGGAGATGGAAGAAAGGAGAAGGGTCTAGTTAAGGAATCAGTATAAATGACCCATGGACATGGTCAACAGGGTGGGGGTTGACAGTGGGAGAGAGGGAGTGGGCATGGGGGAGAGACCAAGAGGGGGGAAATGAGACAACTGATATAGAACAACAATTAAAAAAAGAAAATATATTCTAAAAATAAAAAAATACAAAAAACAGCTCTGAATGACAGTATAAAGTTCGGCTTTATATCATGTAGGTTATGGGGAGCCACAGAAGATTTTTCAGCAGGAGAGTTTTAAATCAGATTTCCGTTTTAGAAAGAATTCGGAACCTTCTGAGTAGAGTCCCTGAACTTAGACAAACAACAATTGTAATTATAATGCAAATAAACTTACATTTCACACTAATTATGTATTAGGTATATGAAAGGAATAAATATTTTGTATTTCATTTGTTTTGGAAAATAAACTGTTACATGGCATCCTGTTAATTAAAAAAAATATATGGGAAGCACACAGAAGAATGGCTTTCCGTTTTCTATTTCTAATGTGATTTTCTTTCCTTAAGTGAAAAGGAGGCTTTATCTTCTTCTCCCACGGGTACTTTATAGACACTATCTTCATAGCATGCAGGGCCTGGGTATCTGGGGATGGAGGAGAAACCTGCCCAGGGTTACAGAGCTGGTAAAATGGCAGTCCCAGGAATCAAAGCCAAGCCTATCTACTCCAAAGCCCTTTCTCTTTCATCAACATCTCACTTCCTCCCAGTGGTTAAAGGAGATATTTTATGGCAGAAAGGTGCTTCCCTCAATTATATTCAGAATGTGAGTATAAGCACCAAGGGTAGAGGCTGGGGCTCCTCCCTTAAATGGAGAGAAGAAAACGAATCTCCATCCTGGGAGCTTCCAATCATCTGAGGCTTTGGGAGAGCAGATGAGGAGGAAGCAGGAAGCAGGGAGTGCCCAACAGTTGGTGACACTCACGCTGAGCCTCAGCTCACCAGGTAGCAAGAATTCCGGTGGATCTCCTCTGTACTGGACACCTGGAATTGCAGGGTCCTGTAAGATTTCCTAACATCACTATGTTATGATCCCATAAGATCAGAACTAGCAGGCCCCTCAGAAATTATGTCCAGTAACCTCATGGAATAAGGAAACAGGCCCAGAGAGGAGCAGTGATTTGCCCAAGGGTCACACAGCAGTGAGAGGCAGAATTTAAGGCCCCTGTTTTACAGGGATTTACTACTCTTTAATTCATGGCAAAGTGACTGATAGAAGATCCGTTCCCAAAGCATTTTTTGAAGAGAAAAGAAAGTACCCAAAGGAGAAAGAGGGTATGGAGGGAGAAATAAGAGCCTAGAATCTGGGGGATGGCTCTGGCCCCCTCTCCAGCCTTCTCAGGAGCAGACTTTGGGGATTTAGGAAGTTGTTATGTGGGAAGATAGTGACTCTTGTGTTTCCAGCAGGGAACTCCCAGGAGCAGAAGTGAGATTTACCACCCTTCCTCTACTCAGAAGCACACTTTCTTGCACACAGAATTCATTTCAGACAGAATATCCCAATGTAAAAGGATACTTGGGCCCATCAATGAGATGGCAGAGCTTCAATCTGTGGGAACTGTGGGCCGTGAGTCGACTACCAGCTCTGTCGCTGTCATTCTAGGTGATGGTAACACGCCCTTCCACCTCTCTGAACTTCAGTTTCAGTTTTCTCATCTGTGAACTGGAACATTTCTATCTATCTTGAATGAGTCTTTCAAACTCTATCAATGTCCAGTTATACCTTTCTAGGGCCTAAAATTTTCATGTTGTTCCACAAGGACTGAAATCTAGGGGTCCTGGTGGGCTAATGTTGTGCGAAATCACACACAGTTCTCTAGCTGACATAATCTCAGGGGTTTCCTAACTAGACTGACTTCTTTCATTTGGAAAAGACAGAAGCCTTTTAGACAGAGGCTTTACCATGCTACTTGCCCTGACACCTACCCTGGGTTCTGACAAACAGTATCTTCATTTGACAGATGGGACAATCATTGTTATACAGAGAAAAATGTAAAAATTGTACAAACGAAGCCACTTTTAAAGGTGGAGTTGGAGCTTCCATCCCAGAGGAACTGCTTTGCATGTCTTACACCTCAAACCTTTGAAATATTTAAACAGGGCAAAATCACCTTTGAATGGGGCCTAAAGCAAAATTGAATCCCAAACAGCTGTTTGGAAAGATAATAAGAAGGCAGATATTATGACTACTGGATTGATGACTACTGGATTGATGACTACTGTACTGAAAATTAAAAACATTCTTTTAAATTAGCATCACCATGTACACCCACAGAAATGCCTTCCTTCTATAGATGTACTACTTGTTCCCCTTCTCATCTCATGAATACCCCTTGCCTTTGTCTCCTAATCAAAACACTATTCGGGTTTCTGCCTGAAGGGAGAGCCATCCTTTTTGATCTCAAATAGATGCTTGAAAAAAATAAATAAATAGATAAATAAATAAATAAATACATAAATAAATGCTTGTTTCCTCACCCTTCCATGATATGGAAGAATCTCTGAATCTCAGCTTCTTCACTTCTAAAATAAAAAATCTGTAAGACATCTACATTACTGGGTTGCTGTGAGGCTCAAATAAGAAAATTAAAGGCCTGGCTGGTAGCACAGTGGACAAGGTGCCGGCCTGCGAACCCAGAGGTTGCAGGTTCGATTCCCCAGCCAGGGCACATAACAAGGTTGCAAACCAGGTCTCCAGTCAGGTCTGTGGCTGGAGGCAGGTGAAAAGCAACCATATATTGATGTCTCTCTCCCTCTCTGCCTCTCTCCCTTCCCCTCTTTCTAAAAATAATGAAATAAAATCTTAAAGAAAAGAAAATTAATTTGACAGTATCTGGCACATATTTCAAATCCATCCACTCAAAGTTAGCCATCTCCACTGCTATTACCTGAAGCCTAGTCCAAGATACCATGTTCCTTGAATTTCTGAGCCTCCTGTTCGATTTCAAATCTTGTTTCACCAATTCCATTGCCTCGCAGCAGCCAGTGATATTTTAAACATAAATTAGATCACATTCCTTCCCTGACTATAAACCCACCAAGGCTTCTCACTGAACTTGAGATAAAATCCCAAATTCTTACCATGTGATCTGACTTTTCCCGGTCTCTGGTCACATCTTCTTGTCACTTACCGCTTGTTCAGCCCACACCAGTCACATGGGCTTGCTCTAAATTTCCCAGGCTGTTTTCCACACCAGCCCATTGTGTACGTTGTCTCCTGGCTAACTCTACTTGGCCTTCAGGTTCCAACTCACATTTCACTTTCTCAAAAAGAACTTCCTGGACCCTCCTGAATAACTGTTTCCCAAAGATTTCCCGGTCCCCATTATTCTCTTTCTTAACTAACAATCTCATAATAATATTCCAGGATTTACCACAATTTATTATGTATTCATTTGTGTTTACTTACTTCTTTATATCATTTCCCAACCTATGCCTTGTCTGTTTGTATACACACCTCTATTCCTAGTACCTCACACAATCCTGAAGATATGATTGTTAGGGAGTATTTATTCAGTGGATGAAGAGTGGATGCTCAGTTAGTTTCCTTTCTTCTCTTTCTCCTTTCTTTACTTATTATTATCAAACACACAAAATAGTCAACAGTTAACAAAAATATTGTTTCATGTTTCAGGGACCATTCACTCATCTTAAAAGCTTAAGAGTATAGTCTTTGAAAACTGAGATTTGGGTTAAGATTTTGGCTCTGACACCTGCTGTGTGATCCAGGACAGATTCTTTAAACTTTCTGAACTTAAAGGTCTTCTTTAGTAAATGCAGAAGTTAGCATCAACCTCTAAAGATGGTTTTGAAGATTAAATGAGAAGGCATATGAAGCATAGTGCAGTGAGACACATTGAGTGCTCAGAAATGGTAGCTGCTTTTTATTAGTAACTACCACAGATAACAACTCTCTGAATATTTCCAGGCATGTGCCATAGAACTTTTATGCCATTAGAGACTAAATGTTGTATTATTATACTTGGGTGCTAGTCCTGAAATTGGTTCCATGAACTTCATGTCTCACTGAGCTTCATTTCCTCACCTATAAAATAGATTTACTAACCCCTACCCTACTCACCAGACAGAATTATTATGGGACTAAAACAGGGTGGTGTATGTATTGTACAAAGGCCTCATAAATTGTAAAGGGAAATATGTAAAAGCAAATGTCTATTAGTATTAATAATCTGTGGCTCACCTCTCAAGGAAACTTCAGGTAAATAAAATAATATCGAAGAGATGTTCCAAGTGATTGTGGCCAACAAGAAAGCTTTGGTCAGTATGCCAAGTTTGAACCTGATCCTCTCCCACTCTGTGTACTCCTGATTGAAGAGAGAAGCCTGAATATCTCCCTAATCTCTTCAATGCCTCAGAGTGTAAGGCAAGGAGAGAAAAGTTCAAATGTAAGACAAGGTTTGTTTGCCTGCCCTATTACTGTCTGCCCAGACAGGGAGAGGGACCTGACAGATATCTTCTTGTGCCCTGATTTTTCTGGCTCTTCCATGCCCGAGTAGGTACACACCATTGTTAGAACCCTGCAGAAAAGGGCTTTTTATGAAACTGATGACAACTATTTTACACATCTTCTCTGCCCATCCTTTCTGGCATGCCATGGAAAACACATATTCTTGGACATCCAGGAAGGTGGTATTAAAATGAAAAAGAACAGCATATGATTCAAATGTTGATCATCCATTCATTCACTTGTTTGTGACCCTGGACAAGTTCCGGGCTTCATGCTCCCAAAATGTAAAATGGTAAAAGATGCTGGATTCTAGAGTCACTGATGTCCCTTCCAGTTGGTGGTGTGCTGATAAATGTTTAATTACTGGCTCTCTGATTGTGGGTCGAACATGACTGTTGGTTAATATTTTAGTTAACATTTAATGGGTAAGACGAAAGTAAAATAACAGACATATACTGGAATTTCACTTATTTGTCAATAATATGAATGACTTATTTGCTGAATCACTTAATAGTTTTCAAATGCTGGACAAATATTTTGTCAATCTTTGCTGTGTTTTTCACAATGTAATAGTTCTAGATATTACATAATCTTAAATTTAATCTGCATTATTAACATTTGCTCTATCACTTCTTAGCCTAAACAATCAACAAAAGAACGCTGGTATGTAGTATTTGTCAATTTCTGTGGTATAAATAAATATTCTTACCATGGTTACTTTAACAAAAGTTTTAAATTTTGACAAAGTCCAACTTATCTATTTTTTTCTTTGTTTATACTTCTGTTGTCATATTTAAGAAATCACGGTCTCATCCAAGGTTACAAAAATTTACACCTATGCTTCTTTCTAGGAGTTTTATAGTTTTTGCTTTTACATAAAGGTCTTTGATAATTTTGAGTCCATTTTTGTATATGGTGTGAGGTTAGGTTAAGCTTCACCCTTTGCATGTAAATATCCAGTTGTCTCAGCACCATTTATTGAAAAGACTATTCTTTCCCTATTGAGTGGTATACATCACACTATAATTTAAAATATTTGAAACACTGAGAATTAAAATGTTTTATTTCTTTGTAAAAAATTATCAAGAGTAATTTGAACAGCACTTGCCTTCATATTACATAACTTACAATATTAGTGACCATATTTACTATGCTTGGAGCATGATCCTACTTCTTTTCATTTTGGATCAGCTTTCAAAATTTTATTCTCAAAATTTTATTCACTTTCGACATTGTGATGTATCTCCAAAAGTTTTAACATGAAATTTCCTGCTGAGGTTACTTTCTATAAGGCATCTTCATTCTTTTGGTTATAATCACTTTCCTCATTTATACCAATAAATTTGACTTTGCTAAGTTCTTCTGGCTGCACATCTAGAGTCTTGAATAGAAGGAGTGCCAGTATTACCATGATCAATTATTTCTTCTATAATTCTATTTATGTTCAATTAAAGTTTCATTTCCAGCCTTATTACTTTTTGTTTCTTTGCTTCATGTGAACATTTTTTTACCCATTTCTTAAAAATTTTTTTTTTGATTATTCATTTACGTAAAATGTCAGGGGCCTTTTATCACTGGTAGAAAAAGAGGCAATACAACATATATTCTATTGTCCATGCAAAAATTAAATAACAGATATGCAGTAATCAATCACTGATGGACTGAAAGAACAGATGTGATTGATCACTGATCACGGCATGCATCTGTTGTTTACATAGTGATTTGTGAAGGGAAGAGATAGCTAAGTTTGTACTTTATGCTGTTACTTACAGTTAATATGCTGTGATAAATGAAACTAGAATTGTGTTGTTGGGGTACTGATGTTATTTAAACTATGGTTAACTAAAATTTGTGCATTTCAGAACTGGGCAAAATGCTGCCTGTATGTATTAGTTGTTATTATATAAATTATTAAATATCATCTAGTAACTATTTTTATATAAATAATATAAACTTAACTTTTCAAAAATGGCTGTTTAAAAATTGGCTCATAAAGTTTATTAAAATTTAGCAATCGGCTCTCATGAGCCCTTCAGTACTTTCAGCTCATATAGTCCTCAGTTCTATGAATCCAATTCTTCCTTCTTTTTCCTTCCCTCAGCCAAAACACAGATACACATAAAAATACATTCAAAACTAGGAGGAAATATTCTTTTTTTTTTTTTTCAATTCTGTATTATTTTAGTGACTGTATCATAGTTAGAGCTAAGTGTTTATAGAATGGAAATGAATTCACATTCTACATGAGAATGCATACATAATTCACATTATTCCTTCATATGCATTATTTGGTTGTAGCATGCCCAAACAAAACAAATGCTGTGAGCCATAAGGCTGTAATAGATGCTGAGTGCTTGGCCTGTCTCCCTGCGCTCCAAACTATTTTTTATTTACTGGGTTTTCTTTTTCTTTTTTAATTTTAATTTTATTTATTTATTTGAACTTTTCTCTTATTTTCCACATTTAAAAAAAATGTTATTGTTGTTGTATTACATCCATCCCCTTTTTGTTCCCCTCTGTCCCCCTCCCTGCCCACCCATTCCCCCCAAAGTCAATCCCACCTGTTGTCCATGTCCATGGTTCTTTTATACTAGGTTCTTGTCTAAGCTGCTCCCCTTTCTTGCCTCTGCCTCCCCCCTCCCCCAACCCCTTTCCCCCTGACCACTGAAGGCCTATTCACTGTATTCATATATTTGGTTCTGTTTTGCTTGTCATTTGGATTTTCTGATTATAAGAGAATACATGTACATGGGAAAGATTAGAAAGGATATGAAGAAGCTGTTAACTCCTTTTTGTAGAGCTATAGCGATAGGAAGCAGTGTTTAAGGTTAAAAACATGAGAAAAGGCAAGGGAGGATAATTAATTTAAGTGCCTACCATGTACCTGGCACTTTCTTTTTAACTCTTATAATCACATGCCATGCAAATAAGAAAAAACAAGACAGAAAATAAGTGACTTCCTTCAGTCAAACAGCCTGAAAGTGGTAAAGCCATGAATTGAACTCAGTCGTGCTAATTCCAAAGCACAGGCTCTTCCCACTCTGCTATACTGTCTCTGTAAATAATGGGTGGTATGGAATAGCCTAGTGAACCAGAAGAGCCCTGACTGAACTGGACATACCCAAGGTAAGGCCCAGAGATTGAAATGCCTAAATAAACAACTTTCTTCCTCAGTCCAGTTCATGTTTATATCATTAGAACCCAGGTATCCAGTCTCTAACCCAGGGTCTTTCCATTGTACCACATATACCGTGCTGACTCATATGCAGTAATTCTTATGAAAAACACCTCATAAATATTCCTCAATATTAAGAGTATCCTAATACTTTTCTTCTAGGATCAGAGGATGACAAAGTGAGTCATCATGGACAGAGTATTAACTATGCTTATGGAAATACCTTTGTTTTTATTTTTCAATCAAACTTCACTTATATGAAGGCATTTCATTCATATTACAAATGCTCCCAGTGGTTTTCCCTGGTGGTTGGTGCACATTCCCACTCTGAGTGTGGGAGGAGGTGTGGTGGCACTGAAGCAACAAGGAAGTTTGTAGTCAGATAGGCCTGGGTTAGAATATTAGCTCTGCCTCTTACAGCACTTTGGACAAGTAATTTCACCCCTCTGAATCTCAGTTTCCTAATCTGTCAACACGTAGTAACAGCAGTCATTATTTTTTCAAGTCTGCTCCTCCTCCCCTGATGACTCTTTGCCTGATAGCAAGGACTACCAAGCCAGAAACCCAAGTATCACTTTGACTCCTCCCTCTTTTTCACACACCAATTCAATCATGAATTTGATGATTTTGCCTCCCCAAATCTCTATTTTTCCCTATGCTACCCTAATTAAAGGCATCATCATGTTTGCCTGAATTATTGCAGTAGACACTTATAAATGGCTTTCCTGTCTCCAAAGTTGTATCTATTCTCTACATAGTATTTGGAAGGATCTTTTCTAAAATCAAGCCTATTAATACCACTGAACAGCTTCCCATAGCTCATAAGATAAAACCCAATGTCCTTGATTTAAATTATAAGGCCTTTCCTGAGTTGGTCTTTGCCTTGGCTGTCATTGCTCCCCAACTTTTTCCTCATTGCCTCAGCCAAAACTGTTCTCTCAGTTCTTCAGTCACATCCTATTTTCTCTTGCCTCCAAGTTGTTGTGCATTCTATTGCTGCTGTTTGGAACATGTTCTCTCCCTACCTACTACCTTCCTATCCCTCCACCCAATTTACCAAGCTAAGTCTTAGCCATTTATCTATCACATCCTCTAAAACACCATGCCCAACTCCTAAGTTGGGCAAGGGTAGGACACCCCTGATTTTTCCCTCTAGTACAATGTACCTACCCCCTAAAATCATAATTGTCTACTTTCTCATCTGCTTCAACCAGAAGAGTCTAAACTCCTTAAGCACAGAGATAGTATCTTGCTTACCATACAATATACTGCCTGGTAGTTACATAATAGTGTTCAATATATATTTGATTGAATTGATGAACTGTTCTATGCTTTCATTCACCAGGCCCCTGGCTCTGGACACTAGGTTTCAGAATCTGCTTCTAGCTCTCTTTTTTGGTTTAGGTGACCTGTTCTCTTCTTGTACCCTAGGCAACTCCCAAGACTTTGAAATGAGTATATTCTTATTGTCAACTTCCTCTGCAGTTCCAGTTAGGATAGTCCAAGGAATCCATGGTATTGGTGTTGGTCAATCCTGACCATCACTGCTACTTGCCCAGAAAGATTCAGATAGTAACAGCAAACCATTTAATGAATGCCTACTATGTGACAATTCTTTGTATATAAGGCACACATGAGCCTCATTTTACTGAGGAGAATACACATTCTTCTACTACAATCTAATAGTTACTCAGGATTTGAACCTAGGTCTGTCTTATCCCAAAACTTTTCCTACTACGTAGGCTTGAAAGTGTTAGATATCTTACTGTATCAGGTTTGATAAGAAACATGTGTTGCTAGGGCAGCCAGACAATGATAACAACCGGGCAAACCTTTTGGAAGGGCAGTCTGGGGATATCTAACAAAACAATATATGCATTTGTCCTTCAACCCGAAATCCCACTTCTAAGAATTTATCCTTAAGATACATGTACAGCATTAGAAAAGCACACACACACAAAATTATTCATAGTAACATTGCTTGTAATACAAAATACTGGAAACACTCTGGCTGGTGGCACAATGTATAAGGCACTGGCCTGCAAACTCAAAGGTCGCTGTTTCGATTCCCACCCAGGGCACATAACCAGGTTGCAAGCCAGGTCTCCAGCCAGGTCCAGAGCTAGGGGCAGGTGAAAGGCAACCATACATTGATGTCTCTCTCCTTCTCTGCCTCTCTCCTTTCCCCTCTTTCTAACCTGCAACCTTGGCATTTCAGGATGATGTTCTAATTAATTGAGCTATCTGGGTCAGGGCATCTGTTATAACTTCTTAAAGGTTAGTTGCAATGTAGAATCTGAAACCATATCAGTAAATTTGTGTGCTCGGTTCCATTAAAATCATTTGGTCTGTATTACATTTTATTTTTATTATTATTTTTAAAGATTGTATTTATTATTTCTAGAGTGAAAGGAAGGGAGAGAGGCAGAGAGGGAGAGAAACATCAATGTATGGTTGCCTTTCACCTACCTTCAACTACAGACCTGGCTGGAGACCTGGCTTGCAACCTGGTTATGTGCCCTGGCTGGGGAATCGAACCAGTGACCTTTGGGTTCTCAGGCCAATGCCTTAACCACTGTGCTACCAGCCAGGGCTGTTTATCATATTTTAAAGGGCTATTTTACCTATATGTGTTTTTATAGCATCATGCATTGGTCATTTTAAAATATCCTAATTCACAGTTATGCAGATCTACCTAATGTTGACAATGTTCAGTATAAAACATTAAAAGAGCACTCAACATTTGTTAATATCACCACTCATGTTTTCTGAAAAGTTTGGGAAGCTGTCAAATTTATGGTGGTGAATATAAGTTTTTCAAAATTGCAACGTCTACTTAAAGCTTGAATTTTACCACTGGCAAGAAATACTGTTAGTTGTTTTCCTTGAAGTGACAGGCTCAGTTTGTTTATTTTCTAGAAAATATCTGTCAAATTTCCAGATCCAAATGAATAGCCATAAGTTATTCTTTAAAGTAAAAATGATCTTCAAGTAAAAGTGGTGTGTGTGTGCATATGTGTGTGCATGTACGTGTGCGTGTGTGTGTTTTCTAGCTCTATTTACTTATAGAGCCTAGAAGCATGGCACTGTGGTGGCAATGGTGGCAATGAGCATACCTACCAACTACATCTTGGCTTCTGATACCACTCTCCACTAAATGGAACTAAATCACTAGGTGATTTCAGAGCTGAGGCTGGGAAGATTGCAAAAAATGCTACTTGGGATAAGCCTGGGATGTAGCACCAGAAAGCAAGGAAAATGTTTTAAAAATGATGGAGAGATAATGAAAAAATATAAAAGCCAGCTAAATCTAAAACATTATGTAGATCAAAATAAATAATGATGGTAAGATTTTATGATTCATAGAATAAAATAAAAATTGACAAGTTCATTGAATACAAATCAACAAATTGAAAAATAAATGGGGTAGAAGCAAAAAGCTCCCCCACACCCTAAGAAAACAATAAAAAATGTATAAGGAATGATGAAAATGGAATTAGAAAATTACCATTTGGCAACCATTATAGTAACAATTGTTTCAAGCAAGAATGATCAATGAATGTTAGAATTTGTGGGAAGTCTCAAATAATCTCCCCACAAGATATTTATTAATTATAAAGAACAAAATAGTTACTTTACATTGGATAAACCTGGCAAATACCACCTTGATTAATTAACTGAACAGAATTGCTATCACCACGGATGGGACATACGGGTATCACATGCTTCTTATAATGATGCATTTAGAAGGAAACAACATCAGTTTTAACGTATATGCATAACCTGAATCTAATAATGAAGAAACATCAGACAGACTCAAATTAAGGAATATTTCACAAAATAAATGGCTTATATATTTTTTAAATGTCAAGGTCATGAAAGACAAAGACTGAGAAACTGTTCCAGATTAAACAAAATTAAAGAGATTTGACAATTAATTATAATGTGTAATCCTCCATTAGATTCTGGGCCAGAAAAGATTACTTTCTTTTCCTATAAAGAATATTAGTGAGTCAATTGGCAAAATTTGAGTAAGATCACAAATTAAATTACAGTACTATATTGATATTATTTTTGATTTTGATAAATGTATGGAGATACGCTTCCTTTTGAGGAAACAGGCTAAAAATATTTAGGGATAAACAGATCAGAAAATAATTACTATTGACTTTGTGGGGGAGTGGGTGGGTGGGGAAGGGGACAGAGAGTAGGAAAAAGGGGATGGATGTAATACAACAATAAAATTAAATTAAAAAAAGAAAAGAATTACAACAGTTCCTTTATATATCTATTACTACATAAAGATAGAAAAAGAACAAGAATGAGAGCACATGCATGCACAAGAAAGAGAATAATAAAGTACATGTGGTTAGACATGGGTGAAAGATACAGGAGTGGACAAAAATAGGTTTACAGTCATTCATCTGGAAGACAAGCAGGTTATGATTATTACAATAGCTTTAATTCAAAAGAATGTCACATGTCATAGTAAAACTACTTTTCCCCACCTCTATATGGGATTTTTGGTAGCGTTTTTGCAACGTTTCTTAAAATCTGAAATTATTTTGAAATAAAAAGTCAAACAATCCTGCAAATGTACATTTTGCACTATTTCCTTTTAAATATTTATGTTTTTTTTTTTAAAAGATTTTATTATTTTTCAGAGAGAGGGGAAGGGAGAGAGGCAGAGAGGGGGAGAAATATCAGTCAGTGTATGGTTGCCTTTCACTTGCCTCCAGCTACAGAGCTGGCTGGAGACCTGGCTTACAATCTGGTTATGTTGCCCTGGCTGGGGAATCAAACCAGCGACCTTTGGGTTCACAGGCTGGCGCCTTATCCACTGTGCCACCAGCCAGGGCTTCACTTAAGCTCTTTATAATACATAAATACATAAAAAGATAACTGGGATCATAAATACTTAAAAGTATTTTTTAAAATTTGATATTGAATCATAAGCAGTTTTTAATGTCATTTAAACATTTTTAAAAGACAATTGTTAATGGATGCGTAATATTTCTTGCACGCAGGTACTGTAATTTATTTTATTGAAGGTTTTCCCTTAATTTTTATGTTATAAGCCCACAATAAAATATGTAAGAAACATTTTACATATATTTCTGTTCACATATTTGATTACTTATGCTCAATTACTAAAATGGGAATTGTTTTGTAGTTTTTTAAATGACTCAAATGGACTTATAAGCTCCTAAACATCCCCAATTTCCTTTCTAAGTTTGTGTTGCTTTACTGACTTCTAGCTTGCTCCAGGGCTTAACATGTTCAGTAACAGACTGAATTCTGGGTTTGACTTTTGGTTATGGCTGGTGATTGCAGAGGGGTGCGGGAGGCCATAGCTGTCAGTAGCAGGCTGGGATCAGGTCTAGGCTTCAGGGTTACCACCTGTTGAAGGGGAGTCTTATTCTTTGGTGGGGCCTGAAAGTTAAAATGAGAAGCCTAAAATGTTACTAAGTGGGTGGGATGCACTGGCCTGATGCATATCAGGCTAAGCCACAGTTTAGTTCAGCTTAACATTTCCTGAGGCGTCCTCTGGGCTGAGATTGGTTGTGGGGACACAGATAAATCAAATACTGAACCTAGCGCACAGGGCCCACAATCTGATAGGCAAGATGTGCAAGTAAACAGACCTTGACAATGAAATGAGGAGTACTGATAAATTGGGAAGTACAGGATTATAGGAAGTATGGAAGAGGTTTTGTGCCTATTTTTTAAAAAGATTTTATTTATTATTTTTAGAGAGAGGGGAAGGAAGAGAGGTAGAGAGGGTGACAGGTATCAATGTATGGTTGCCTTTCACCTGCCTCCAGCTACAGACCTGGGTGGAGACCCGGCTTACAACCTGGTTATGTGCCCTTTGGGTTCGCAGGCTGGCGCCTTATCCACTGTGTGCCTCCTTTTATACGGTATACACACACACTAATATATTCATTCATCCTTCCTTTCTCCCTCTCTTCTTTCCTTTTCACTCAGTGCACCTAGACCAAAAGGGGTGGCAATGGAGTTGGAGAACAATTCAATGTAAGCCAAGAAGTAGAATTTATCAGGCTTATTGACCAATTTTCTAGGACAGAGACGTAAAAGTTAAGTATGACTCCTGTGCCAAATGGCACAGGAAATAGATATCTTTTTGGCATGATTCCCACCCCACCCAGTTTTATTGACAAGAGGCATGAATTTTAAAAAATGAATTTTAAAGAGCAAAGAATGTTTTGTTTGGGGTGCTACAGCTTAAATTCACTCAAAGAAACCAGTCTTACTCTAAAAAAAAAAAAAGTTTTAATTATTTATTTTTTAGAGAGATGGGGAGGGACAGAGGGAGAGAAACATTAATGTGTATTTGCCTCTTGCTCACCCCCAACTGTGGACCTGGCTTGCAACCCAGGCATGTGCCCTGACTGGGAATCAAACCAGTGGCCCTTTGATTCAAAGGATGGCACTGAACCCTTTGAGCCACACCAGCCAGGTCAGAATACTAGCTTTCTATAGGTTGGATGTATATGGTATAAAAATGAAAGCAGGGAGGTTTTCCAGGTTGGGGATATTGATATTTTAGAGTCACTGGATGGATAATAGTAGAAAATGTAAAATTGAGAGTAGGATAACCAAAACAATTGATAGTAGGTTAAGGTAAGATAAAGTGAAAATGACTTACAGTAGAGGTGGAAAACATAGAGATATTTTGGGACCAGAGAGCAAACTGGATACAAGGAGTCTAAAGGATGGAATGACCAGGGAGGAGGTAATGATGATAAAGGCAGCCTCTTTAAGAAACATAATTTGAATAGAAAGAGAGAAAGTGTGAAACAAGAGGAAACTAGTTCTGGGAACAAATGAATCATCTTCATGTATTAGCTATACCCTGGGGAGTGTGATTATTCCTGAACAAATGCAGATTTCCTGGTGGTGGTGAACTAGGCTTGCAAAGCACAACAATGACGTTAGATTGTCAAATTCATCTATCCAATAGTTGAAGGGTCTATTTCTCTAGATTGAAAAGTTTTAGGGACAGTAATTTACTCTTCCAGCATTTTCTACAGATTGTAGAAAGGACTGTTAGGACATCAGATGGGAGACTAAAGGAAACTCAGGTTTTACTTCCAGTTTTTCCTTACGTTGGATAAATTTCACATGTAAAGTGGTGGTAGTATCGTACTTAATTCATAGAGTTGTTGTGAGGCTGAATCATAGTTTCCCTCCAAGCACCAGTTTCTCTGGGTATAAAAAGGGGATAGTAGTTTTTTTTAGTAATGTGACTCAGAAGCAGATGGGGCAGGCACACACAGGATTGTACGGGAACAGCTTTCATTGATTGGAAGATTATATTATCTCTCAGTGGCTGCCCAATTATTATTTGAAAGTTCCAGGAGACCTTATATAATTATATCATTAAGATTTATTATTATTGGCCTGACTGGTGTGGCTCAGTGAGTTAAATGTCATCTCCACAAACTGAATGGTTGCCAGTTTGATTCCTGGTGGGGGCATATGCCTAGTATGGGGGCATTCTGGAGGCAGGTGATCAACGTTTCTCTCATACATCGATGCTTCTCTCCCTCATTTTCTCCCTCATTTCCCTCTCTCTAAAAATAAAATTTAAGATCTTAAAAAATATTTATTATTAGGACATAATGCAAGGTAAGGTGAGAATCCCTTATATTTTTTTTTAAAGAAGAATATACTGGTTCTATGCTGACATCTGCAGTATATGTAGCAGAATGTCATAGGGTCCATTGTATTAATTTCTATTATTCTTCAGTAGAGGGATGTTATGTTAGTACATTACTGAAACTTAGGAAAACTTTAGCCAGAACAACGATGATGAAGAATAATGCACTAATCTTTTGATAGTAATACATTTACACACACACACCACACACGCACATCGAGAGAGAAAACAAAAGCAGGTGGGAACAACCTTGATTCTAAGAAAGACTGAGAGAGGGTGTTATGGAACCAACAGGAATTGGAACTAACATTTGAGTATCTTCTATAGGTCCTTGATGTAAATTAACTCCGGTCTTTACAACAACTAGCAACGGTAGGGGTTAGAAACCCGAGGTTCAGAAATATTTAACTTGCCTCGGAGCATCAAGCTAAACATAACAGCTGGGATTGGTAGCGTCAGGCCTCTGCATGCCACCAAAATCCCTGCTCATTGTACCATACTACTCTATGATAAAATCTTGTATTTGCAAAATTCGAGACAAGAGGATTGGGAGATTTTCTCTTTTCCCTGCTTGACCCTTGGTTTTGGTTCTGATGTTTGCACCTAGAGTTTGAGTGGTACCTGCAAACAATGATTCTGCCCTACCTGGCACCTGGAGGGGGCGGGGCCGTGGAGGAGTAGAGGCGGGTAGGGGAGGGGTTTAGCAGAAAAGATGGATAGATAGTTCTTTTCTTACCTTGAAGTCGTTTATGAATTTCAGGGCAGCCCGTTGGCTATTCTCTTCTCTTGCTAGAGTTATTATTAGTAGTATTAGTATTATATTAGAATTAGTATAGTTCTACTGGGGGGAGGTTTTAGGGGTTAAGGTTTGGTATCTGCAGGAAATTGCCGTAATGATCTGCACAATGGATCCGGCAAAAGTTAAGGTTCAAGACAATTCCTTCATGCGTGTTGGGTGAGGATTGTGAGTATGGGTTAAAAGGTTGGTGCGGGGTCACTCTTCTTACACCCAGGCACGCCGAAGGGAGACCCTCGAACCACGAGAGTTAAAAAGGAGGGGATTCCCTCACACTCCTTCCTACTCTCAGGTGAGGGTCCAAGGGACAGGAACGCTCTTGTACTTCCTGAAGTGAAGGAAAAGGTGCAAAGGTGCTCAGGGGCCGAGGACCAGGGCTCGGGCGGAGGCGTCAGTGTCCGTGGGGGCCGCAGGGGCTTCAGCCTTCCGGGAGGCGACGTCTGGGGCGGACCGCAGGCCGTGGGCCGAGCTGGGAGCGCGCCGCCCCCGCCTTCCCCACCCCGCGCTCCCTGGCGTTCCCTGCGGCTCGTGCCTGGGCGGCCGCCGCAGTCCTCACGTCGTAGTCTGGCGTGGGGTCCAGGGGGCGCTGTGGCCCAGCGGCGCGGGCGGCAGGGGCGGCCAAGGGGACGCTGGAGGCTTCGCCGAGGATCCCCGCCTGCGGCACCTCGGTCGTCGCGCCGCACCGTGCGCTCGCCGCCCGGCTCGGCCGAGCGTCTCCGGGACCCGCTTCACTGCGGCGGCCCAGGCAGGAGCTCGATGCGGCTCGGAGGGTGCTGGGCCTCAGCACCGTCGGCAACCACAGCCCCTTCAGGAGTGGGAGGCTTCGCGGCGGCGCCTGGGGCTTCGCCGGTGCCCTCGGGAGGAGGTCGTGGGCGCAGGGACGACCCTCCGGGCCATGCTTAGGCGACGGCGGCTGCCGCTCGAGGTGAGTGTGGCGCGGCGCGGTCCGGGGCTCGCTGGCCTTCGGCCTCTGGGGAGGGCCCTGGCGGCAGCCCTCCACCGGGGCGGACGGGGGTCCAGCCGTTGCGGCAGCCCCCCCTGCTCCACGGCCCTGGGGCCTCAGCCCGGCGCCCCGCGTCCCCCGGGGAGGCTTGGAGGCGCGTGAGGGGCGACTAGGCCCCGCGCCGCCGAGAAGCCCTCGCCCCGGCCTCGGTTCCGGCGCCGCCCGGGTGTGGAGCAAGGGGACTGGCGGGGACACCAGCCCTGCGGATCGGCCGCGGGCGGAGCGCAGCCTTTCATCCCCCGCTCTGCACGTTCCTCCCGGAGGGATGCGGAGGACGCCTGTTCGCAAACAGCCTGGGCTTCCGCGCGCCCCACACCGAGTCCCGCAGCGTCCCTGGGGGAAGGGCGGCCGGGTGGGGTGGGAGTTGGGGTGCTGAAAGTGATGGGCCCCGAAAGCGCCTGGTACCCCGGGAGTGCGGTTCACGGATCTGCTCGGTTGAAAAGAACCTTTCGCGTCTTATTTAGGGTGAAATTTCATCACCTGCCGGTCGCTCAGTCCTGGCTTCTTCTGTTACATTTTGCCTCGAAGCGTGGTCTGCCTTTAGAGAAAGCTCCATCTCCGCTTTGCGATGTTGCTAGATAAATGCTCACAAATTATTAACATATATGTATATTTTTACAAAGGTCTGTTGTGCCTTCTTCCCCAATAAGTGTATTTTAATGCCTCAGTCTTCAGTACAAGAATGTTCTCTACCGAAATAGAGCCATAGAATGGATGACGAGAGGATTTTAAAAAGTCGTGCTATTCTAATAACATACCCGATGGAACTGGGACATAGTCTAAATTTTAGAAGCTAAGTAATTTGTTCTGAAATTAATGTAATAGAACAGTTAGTGATCAGTGATTACACTTTGATACCCTTAAGTCAGATTTATAGGTGTTTTTGGTTTATGATAATGAGGTTACAAGTTATTTTTGTTTTCCTGTTATGTAAGTTAAGATTGTGGGCTTGATAAATGCTTCTAAACTTTTATAAACAAATATGCTTATTGTAGAAAACTTGGAAAATACAGACTGTCCATAAACATTTAATATTGGAGGAAAGGTCACCTGTACTCACATGGTACATTTTTATGGTCATTTAAAGTTTAGACTTTTGCTGTTGGTGACTTTAACATTATTATTTTTGCATATTAGGTTCAAAGTTAACTGACTATTCCATTTTACTGTTTAACACTCAGTCATTTAAAAAACTTATAAAAATGAGGCCCTGGCTGGTGGCACAGCCAGGATAAGGTGCCAGCCTGCGAACCCAAAAGTTGTTGGTTCGATTCCCAGCCAGGGCACATAACCAGGTTGCAAGCCAGGTCTCCAGCCAGGTCTGTAGCTGGAGGCAGGTCAAAGGCAACCATACATTGATGTCTCTCTCCCTCTCTCCCTTCCCTTATCTGTAAAAATAATAAATAAAAATAAATAAAACCTATAAAAATGTTATACTAAATTGCATTGTGATCATAGTTAAATCAATCAATTAAAACAGAATAATATGGGTAACTACCTGAAAGACCCTTGACTTACCACCTGTGTGGTATGAGAAGCTCCTGAGGTCCAGGGAGGTTTGGTGTAGTAAATGTTTTTGAGGACCTATCCTGTTACATGTAGTTGCCTTGTATTTTTTGGTAAGATTTTTCTGAAATATTTATGATTGTAAAAAATTGGCTTGATTACAAATTTTTTGGTAGATGAACTTAGGCTGTAAAAAGTCCAATCCAGTTTTTCTTTGTCCATAAAGATAAGCAACATAAGAATCAGCTGAGGGTGCTTATTCAAATCCTGGCCCCTTGAATCAGAATTTCTAGGGATAATGGTCACCCAAGGGTCTTAATTCTTATCAACCTCCCCTATTCTTAGTCCTACCAAAGTTTGAGCATCATTGATATAATAAGTTTAAAGTTAACTAACTTTGGCAAGCTGAATGAAAGTATAATATCTGTTTCCTAGCAAAGCCTTCAGTCTTAAGGGGCAGTATAGTCATTTCTCATAGCAACAGATAATGGTGTTTTAATCTTAGGGAAATGAAGGACAGCTGATTTAATCAACAAACATTTGAGAGCCTTTTGTGGTAGCTGTGTTTAAAGGATTACCGGGCCACTTACCTTGGCACTTAATCTCCTTGGACCTCAATGTCATTGTCTATAAAATGCAGATGGTTTTATTATTTTGCAAGACTTTTAGGGTAAACATGTCTGAAAATTTTTGTAACCTCTTAAAGGTAATTATAAAATTGTAGCTATTAATTTTAAGTGCCAGGTGCTTCCTTCAGTGTCCTGGGAAATACAGTAATGACCAAGGTCTCAGCTAGCAACTAGGTAGTTGCGGAAGCCAGACATACTTAGTTAATTGTTAAAAGGCAAGGTCAGACAAGTTTTGTAGTTGAGTGGAACAGGCTAGATCTCTAAGCATGTTCAGTAGCTTGCCTTTAAGAATATCAGTAACTTTTAAATGTAATCTTTCCTTCCTATTCTAATTCCTGACTCAGTGTTTTATTCTTTAAGGAGGTAACTGTATATGTTGCCTGGTAAGTGATAGTTTTATATTAATGCCTTTAGAGAGACAGAATGAATGAAGATGATCCCATTTCTTCTTCTGTTGCTAAGTTACCACTATTCATTTCCTTCAGTAAACTTTTATTTGGTACCTGCTAAGTGCTTAACAGAGATTAGTTGCAAAGGCACAAAGCTTTTTAAAAAGATAGAGTAATTGCCTGGATTTTAATTGAAATTCTTATGTTCCTAAAGGGATGATGTATGTGTGTATGTAGTGTTTTATGGTGGTTAATTGCATGATGTGGTGCAGAGTATGGAGTCAGATGTGGGCAGGAATCCTTACTACAACACTTAGAGCGATGTGACATTTAGAGCTTGAGTTTTCTTATCTATTACTGTAGTAATAGCACCTCCCACTGGGAAGTAGAATAGATTCCATGAGATAAAAGTAATCAAAAGCAATTAGCTCATTGTCACACAGAGGGTGCTCAATAACTATTCATTTCCATTCCTCCTTTTGGAAAAAACAAAAGCCAGACATTGAAATTTGTAAGACTTAAAACTTCGTAGCTTTCTTCTTTTTTTTTCTTTTTTTTAGAGAATGAATCTCCTTTTGGAATTATTTGAAATTTTTGATAGCAAATAATTTTGATCTTATTGCACATATTTTCCACTTCATTTTCCAAGTTTTACATGATATTTAATTTTGCTGTATCTCACTTGCTATAGAGCCACATTTTTTTTTTTTTTTTTTAAGATTTTATTTCATTATTTTCAGAAAGAGGGGAAGGGAGAGAGGCAGAGAGGGAGAGAGACATCAATGTATGGTTGGGTTTCACCTGCCTCCAGCCACAGACCTGACTGGAGACCTGGTTTGCAACCTGGTTATGTGCCCTGGCTGGGGAATCGAACCTGCGACCTTTGGGTTCCCAGGCCGGCACCTTATCCACTGTGCTACCAGCCAGGGCATAGAGCCACCTTTTAATATATAATAATCAATGAAAGGCATATAGCTGCAATTACTGAATAGAAATAATTCATATACTTTGTTTTCAAAAAATGATATCAATTATTAAACTTCTATTAAGAAATGCAGAATCTTTAAAACAGACTTTTCCAACCTGACCAATGTGACTCAGTTGTTTGGGTGTTGTCCCGAAAAGAGAAAGGTCCTCGGCTGGATTCTAGGTTAGGACACATGCCTGGGTTGCGGGTTCAGTCCCTGTTAGGCAGCATACTAGAAGCAACTGAATGATGTTACTCTCCCTCTTTTCCTCCCTCCCTTGGCTTCTCTCTAAAAATAAATAAATAAAATTGTAAAAAACCAGACTTTTTCTTACATACTACTGTGGATTACAGTTTTATTTTATAACCTGTCAGATAATGGGTTTCAGTCTTTTCATATAACCTATGTAACCCTGGACAAGTTTCTTACCCCCTTTAAATTGCAATTTTCTACAAAGTGAATCTTGTAGGATTATGGTAAGAATTAAATCATATAATATGTAAATCAGAGCCACGAATCAATCCTAGAAGACCTGGTAAGTCATTGTTACTCTGGAAGTGGAAACTATAATTCTTGTTTACTTCCATTTGAAAGAGCTTGAAAGATTATTAATTATTTATACAGTTTACCACTAAGAAATAAAATCAATATAATCAATTTTAAAGTACTAGAGATAGCCAAATTAAGGAGGAACCAAAGTATCAGTAGTTAGTATTTTAATTGTGTAGTTACTAGAAGACCTTATACTTTATAATGTTCAATATATTTAATAAAATAATTTGAAAATACTAGTTATAAAATATTTCCTATTGTACAAATTAAGTAGTACTTAACATTTTTATTTTGAATTGTTGTAAATAGCCCATTTATAGAACTAAACTATTGGAAAAATTAGAACAGTATATGTTTTATACTTATGAAATACTTTTTGAGAGCTTTAATAAAATAAAGATGAGGAAATCTCTGTGGACACGTTGAAATTAAGGAAAGACATTGAATTCATTTTGGGCAAGGGAAAAGAGAACTTAATGAATGCTAATGGGAATCTTAAGGCATTTAGGATTTTATATTACAAAACTTTTTATTTTATTATTATTTTTTAATTATCACCCAAGGATACATTTATTGATTTTAGAGAGGAAGGAAGGGAGAGAGGGGAAGGAGAGACAGAGACATTGATGTGAGAGAAGGATCAATTAGTTGCCTCCTATAAGCACCTGGACCAGGAATCATTCGTGCCTAGGACAGGGATGGAGCCTACAAGCTAGGTATGTGCCCTCACTGGGGGGCACCTGAACCCTCAACCTTTTGGTTATGGGCTGGGTTTTTTCTGTTGGTCAGCAAATATGTTTTTTCTTTTTAACTTACTAGTAAACAAAAATGCAAATTAAAAGAACAGTGGAATTCTCTTTGATACACCTTATTAGTGACTTTTTTTTTTTACTGTTGACACAGATATCCTCTATTTCACCCTTGTTTGCTCCCTTGCCTCCACAAAGCTCCACAAAGCTCCGACTGGCTTACTGCGCTTAGTGTAATCACCAGATCCATCCATGCTGTTGCAAAGGTAAAGAGTTCCTCCCTCCTAAAGGTAGCTGATTCGATTCCCAGCCAGGGCCCATAACTAGGTTGCAAGCCAGGTCTCCAGCCAGGTCCTTGGCTGGAGGCATGTGAGAAGCAACCATACATTAATGCTTCTCTCCCTTTCGTCTTCCCTCCCTGCCCTTTTCTCTGAAAATAATAAATAAAATCTTTTTTTTTTTTTTTTAAAGGGGTTTCCTTCCTTTTTATAGCCACATAGAATTATATTGTGGAAAAGCTGTTTTGTTGATTTATTGCTGGTAGCAGCCATTCTGGCAGGTGTGAGATGGCACCTCTTTGTAGTTTTTTGTTTTTTTTTTTTTAATTGTTGTTGTATTACATCCATCCCTTTTTTTCTCCCCTCTGTCCCCCTCCCCACCTACCCTTTCCCCCCAAAGTCAATCCCACCTGTTGTCCATGTCCATGGTTCCTTTATACTAGGTTCTTGTCTAAGCTGCTCCCCTTCTTTGCCTCTGCCTCCCCCCTCCCCCCTACCCCTTTCCTCCTGACTACTGCAGGCCTATTCCTTGTATTCATACACTTGGTTCTGTTTTGCTTGTTGTTAGTTTTGCTCATTATT
>PVIW01006514.1:0-51933 GCA_004026585.1 Noctilio leporinus
TTGTTGTTGTATTACATCCATCCCCTTTTTGCTCCCCTCTGTCCCCCTCCCCACCCCACCCCCATTCCCCCTAAAGTCAATCCCACCTGTTGTCCATGTCCATGGTTCCTTTATACTAGGTTCTTCTCTAAGCTGCTCCCCTTTCTTGCCTCTGCTGCCCCCCTCCACCCACCCTCTTTCCCCCTAGTATAAAGGAACCATGGACATGGACAACAGGTGGGATTGACTTTGGGGGGCATGGGGGGTTGGGAGGGGGACAGAGGGGAGCAAAAAGGGGATGGATGTAACACAACAACAATAAAATTTAAAAAAAAAAAGCAAAAAAAATTAATATCATTAAAATGTCTATACTACCCAAAGCAATCTACAGATTCAATGCAATCCCAATTAAACTACTAATGACATATTTCACAGAGATAGGAAAAAATACTTCAAAAATTTATATGGAGCTAAAACAGCCCACAAATAGCCACAGCAAGCTTGAGAAAGAAAAACAAGGTAGGGAAAATCACATTAGAGGATATCAAACTATACTATAAGGCTCCTGTCATCAAAACAGTCTGGTACTGGCATAAGAATAGACATACAGAATAATGGAGCAGAATAGAGAGCCCAGAAATTGACTCAGGACTCTATGATCGATTAATGTTCAACAAAGGGCAAAAGAACATAAAATGGAATAAAAACAGTCTCTTCAACAAGTGGTGTTGCGAGAACTGGACAGCAACATGCAAAAAGATAAAACTAGACCACCAACTTACACCATACACCAGAATAAACTGAAGATTGATAAAACTTTAACATAAGCAGTGCCACCATAAAGATCCTGGAGAAAAATGTAGGCAGTAAAATGTTTGATATTCTATGCTGATATATGTTTACTGATGCTTCACCAAGAGCACAGGAAATAAAAGAATGAATCAACAAATGGAACTATATCAAACTGTAATGTTTCTGTTCAGCTAAAGAAAACAACAGCAAAATTCAAAGGGAACCAACTGTATAAGAAAACATAATTGCCAATGATACCTCAGACAAGGGCTTAGTTTCCAAAATATATAAAGAACTAATGCAACCTAACACCAAGGAGACAGACATCCAAATTAACAAATGGGCAAAGGACCTGAACCGATAACTCATTGAGGAAGATTTACAAAGGGCCCAGAGGCATATGAGAGAATGCTCAACATTACTAGCCATCAGGGAGATGCAAATTAAAACCACAGTATAATACCACCTCACATCTGTGAGAATGTCAATATCAATAGATCAACAAACAACAAGTGTTGGCGAGGATGTGGGGCAAAGATAACCCTGGTGCACTTTAGGGAATGCAGGCTGGTGCTGCCACTGTGTGAAAACAGTATAGACTTTTTTTAAAAAAACTGAAAATGGAACTGCCTTTTGATCCAGCAATTCCACTACTAGGACTATACACAAAGAATCCTGAAACACTAATTCATAGGAACCTATGTACCCCTATGTTCATAGGAGCACTATCTATTACAGCCAAGTGCTGGAAACAGTCTATGTGCCCATCAGTGGATGATTAGAGCAAAAATCTTTGGTACATTTCCATGATGGAATACTACACAGCAGAAAGAAGGAACTCCTAACCTTTGCAACAACATGGATGGAACTAAAAAGTATTATGCTTAGTGAAATAAGCCTGTCAGTGAAGGACAAATACCATATGATCTCATCCATAATGAACAAAGACAATAATGAACAAAACAAACAACAAGCAAAACAGAACTAGATATATGAATACAGTGAATAGGCCTTCAGTGGGCAGGAGGAAAGGGGTGTGGGGGTGGGAGGAAGAGGCAAAGAAGGGGAGCAGTTTAGATAAGAACCTAGTATGGAAGAACCATGGACATGGACAACAAGTGGGGTTGACTTTGGGGGGAATATCGGGTGGGTGGAGAAGGGGACATAGGGGAGCAAAAAGGGGATGGAAGTAATACAACAACAAAATTAAATTTAAAAAAAGAAAGAAAGAAGAAAAAAGAAGTAATGATGGAAGGAAGGAAGGAAAGAAAGTAGGAAGGAAGGAATGAAAGACAACACTGGGCAATTATTGGGTATGAAAAAGTAAGGAAAATTGAACAGTCTGAAAGAGACTACAAAAATCACTAACTTCAATTATCAAGAAATAAAATAATGAATGTAAAACTAAATTTTATTATTAAAAACTAATTTTCAAAATATAATATTGATTAAAAAGACATTAAACACAGCTGAAGAAACAATTGACAAACTTGAAGATAGATGTGGAAAAACTGCAGAAAATGCAGCAACTATGAAAAGTATAACAGAACATTTAAGATGTATGTATAAAGAAGTTCCAAAATTAGTTTAAAAGAAGTTACATAAAAGAAAATAAAGAGAAATGGTGAAATATTAGACCATACAATAGGTTAAAATCTTCAAAAATAAGAAAATATTTGATTCCTCATTTTGAAAGATGCCACTAATCTTTACAGCAAGGAAACCAAAATAATTCCCCTTCAAGGCAAGTGGATGTTAAAGAGATAAAGAAAATTCTGCCCTGGCTGGTGGCACAGTGGATAAGGCACTAGCCTGCTAACCCAAAGGTCGCTGGTTCAATTCCCTGCCAGGGCACATAACCAGGTTGTAAGCCAGGTCTCCAGCTAGACCCATAGTTGGTGGCAAGTGCAAGGCAACCAAACATTGACGTCTCTCTCCCTCTCTGTCTCTCTCCCTTCCCCTCTTTAAAAATAATAAATAAAATCTTAAAAAAAAAAAAAGAAAAAATATTCTCACAGTAACTAGAGAATAAAACCACATTACTAACAATAAAAATATACAGATGACATCACATTGGTAATAAGATGCACTAAGAAAAAAAGGATATAAAAATTTCAAATATAAAATGAATATAAGCATCAGTTTAGTATTTCGTACTTATATACTCTATTATTTAGAACAAAAAAAACAAAATAAATAAAAATATTAACTTTTACAGATCTTCACTGAAAGGGTACAAAAACAATATTAAACTTAAATAGAATTAGGATAAAAAAGCTTTCATCTGCAAGAAATTGTAATTATTCATTAAACTTAAATATATATTGACTGATTAGATATGTGTCTTCATATAGATAGAAAATATTAATTTTTATTAAATGTCAATACATATATAAATTAACAAGTCTGGGATATCAAAGTTGAATAATATCTATTTTTTAGCAGGACATACATAGTTAATTTTCAAATTTATTAAATAAAGACATTAAAATATAAGTGTATCCACTAAAAGGTAGGACTATATATTTTTAAAGATTTGATTTATTATTTTTAGAGATGGGGGAAGGGAGAGAGGCAGAGAGGGAAGAGACATCAATGTAGGCTGCCTTTCACCTGCCTCCAGATACAGACCTGGCTGGAGAACTGGCTTGCAACCTGGTTATGTTCCCTGGCTGGGAATTGAGCCAACAACCTTTGAGATCGCAGGCTGGTGCCTTATTCACTGTGCCACCAGCCAGGACTAATTTTAGAATTAGTAGAAGCAAAACAAAAAAATAGAATTAAATATAATTCAGTATATTCAATATGAAATATGAAAATGGAAAATTCACCAAACCTTATTAAATGCTTATGGCTAGCATCTGTTCTCAAGGTTAGTGACCTATTGTAAAAGATCAGTTCATGTGCTGCACTCACTGTTTTAAATGATATTTCTTGGAATGGGGTTGTTTCATTGACTAGCTTGTATGAGTTAGTATGTGAGTTAGAAGCTTGGATTAACAATCTATTGGAAAAGAAAAGAAACTCTACCAGAAGGAAATCAGGCAGGGCAGATAAGACAGCTTATAGCACTTGAATACACAGAACAGTAAGGTGACATATATCTGATATTAATATGAAACTTCAATATATTCCTCCTAAGGTTTGAAAGTTTGACAATAAAATATAAGGACTCAAGATTTGAGTCAGATAATAAATAAGGTATATGCAATATGTATGTATTGGGGAAGAAAACACACTCATGAAACATTAATTGTCATAGATAAATAATAGCTTAAAAGTATTTCAGATTAAAAATTTTGCAAGCCTACAACTTCTGATCACAATTCATTTCTAGTTAGTAGTTAAATACATTAACAAATGTTCAAAGAACATGAAAAAGAACTTAAAACTTGCTCCTCTAAATAATTATTTGGCCCAGAGGAAATAAGTATAAAGGTTTGAAGATACTTCATATAAAAGCAGTTCAGGAGGATATGTGTCAACGACTGTATTATTTGCCTCCAAAACATTACTCTTTATTCTAAAGCTTTGATTACTAGTATTCCACTCTTATTCTCAAACTCTGCCCTCTGTCCAGTGGTTTGCATCATTTCAGTACTACAGATTCCTTTAAGAATCTAGTGACAGTCCACTTCCCTAGAAAAATGCACACATATAATCATAAATGCATGGATATACCCCATATACACATAAAATTGCACATTTTTTAGTAAAACAAAATCTATCAAGTGCATATCAAGTTCAGAATTTCTTCTGTAACACTTTGATTTTATTTTAGCAGCAAAAACCAAATACAAAAAATATTCCCTTCCTTGTTTAATACTTTGATAAAACTCTGGTTGTTGTCCAAGTTTTGTGTTCCTGATACATGTATACCATCTAATATTTAGCCTGAATAAAATTTAGCCTGTCATTTCCCTGAAAACAAACCATACCAGATAACTCACTGTTTTCAATGGAGACAGAAGTCCATTTAGTGAAGGCAAGCTAAATTTCTTAGCTGGTACATAGAGATGTGTTTTCACTTACTGGGAGTTAATAAAAATCAATTACTAAGTTTTGGGGTCCTTGTTGACTTAAAGGAAAAGTGCTCTGGCCTATGGGTGGAAATTAATTTTCTTTATTTTTCTATAGATTAGGCAAGACCAGACATGAAGCTTTAAATATGAATACATTAAAAGCAGAAAGCAAACCAAAATAAAATAAACAAAATGAAACATGCACATAGAAAAATATTGCTTTATAAAATAGGATAATACTATGCCATACAATATCAATTCTCATAAAGGTAGAAATTCACATCTTACTCCAAACTGTGGTTCCAGTATCTGGACCAGTATCTATTTCTAGCAAGCATTCAATAAATATGTATTGAATAACTGGATATAATAGTAGCCTACTTTCATTTTGATTTCATGCCTAGGTTCATACCTATTTCTATCTGCTGGAGGGAAATTCTCCATTAAAGATGTCAGTCGTGAATAGATTCTGGTTAAGTACAGAACTAAGATAGAAAGTGAGAGAGTCAACTTCACTACCTGCCTGTATCTTACTTTCCAACTTCAGTTTTAATCTCTCTCCTGAATAATCCTCACCAGAAATTCTCTGAGGAGAGACATCTTTCTATGTCTTTATTTGTACAAATAAGAGTAACTCTTTCTAAGATCTTAAAAATACAGATAATAACTCATAACTAAATAAACCTAAAACTACCACAGTGAATTAATGACATTAGATACTAGTCAATGGGCATGTTCATTTACTAGTTCTACCTAATAAGAGTTCCTCATATTTTTAATATAGGATTTTTTGTGTTCTTTTTTTCATAGAGCATATTGTAAGGTGATGAATTTATTTAATAAGCAGAAGAATGCCAAATGAATTAGAAGATAATTAGTATAATGGCTGAAAATTAATAGGTTGGCCATACCATGTGCTGGCAAAATTGGGAACTCCCAAATATTGATAAATTGGTATCATCACTTAAATAAACTATTTGGCAGTATCTATTAAAGTTTAACATATTAATACTCCATGTACAAGCATTTCCAATCTAAGGTATGTGCCTAATAGAAAGATATACAGATATTCACAATGAGAAAATGTAAAATGTTACATAGCAGCACAACATAGATAGTAAATTATGGTGAAGTAATATAGTAAAATCCTATGTAGAACAAAAATAGGCAATCTTTGTGCTACATGCACTAACTCAGAAGGAATCCTGGTAAAGTGTCACCAGGCACAGTGAGTAAGTACTGCATGATTTCAATGAACATTTGTAATATTAAAAATGTATACATTCAGTTCTCCTAAATATGTGTCTTCTAATTGAAAGAACCAAATTTCACTTGTTTAAATATATGTCTTGACCATGATTTCCAGGAAGATGGAGTAGAGATACTTTTAAGTACAATTAAAAACCTTGAAAAGTATACATTAAACAAACACAGGGAAGCTAGAAAATAAAAATAACAGTGCATACTATTTACTGATATCAGGACCAGAGAAAATCTCTGGTTTTTAAATTTTTGTTACATATTTTCTAGATAAGGAGCTAAATGTTCCAGCAACCCTAAAATGCCAAAAAGAACAGATACATCCCCCCTTAAATATTACTTATTTCTAATCAAAGAACTAGGCAAGGAGAAGACCAGCAAGATAAGAAAGTCTTATAAGAAAATCACTATACATCATACAAGCAGTAGAGAAAAAAAAATTGCATCCCTCCTCCTATGCATGCCAGCAAAAGACAGACTGAAACCCTAGGTTACCATTCTATTGGCACTATAACTGTGTCCTACTCCTCCACTTCTGGCATGGTGTCACAGAAAGTCAACTAGGGAATAGGAGCATTCATCCCAACCAGTCAGCCATGAGGTCTCCTTCTCACTCCCACCATGGAGACAGTGGAGGCCATGGGAGAAATCTGAACTTCCAGTCCTTTCTAGCAGTAGAGAAGATCCCTAGCCCCTCCTTAGTAGGGTAGTGCCAGAGGATAATTATTAAAGTTGTACCATTTTCCATCACCCAACAGCATCAAGGCAACTCCCATCATAATGTTAGCAGAAATCAGTGGGTAATTTAGAAATCCCACCCCACCCAGCAGTAATAAGGTATCTTCCAAACTTTGAAGTCCACAGATGCCAAATGGAGAAATCTGGGTTTCTAGTTCCACCTGAAAGATATTAAGCAGTGCCCCTTTGTCCCCTACTAGAGTGGTATCAGTAGAAAATAGCTAAACAGAAGGTCTAAATAAAATTCAGTATCACAACATAATAAAAAATATCCAAATTCCAGTTGTTGTAATAAAAACCCCAAAGATCCCAAACTGAATGAAAAATATTATCAACAGGTGCCAACATTGAGATGACACGATAACGTTATTCTTAATTTTTTAAGTAGTTATGATTAAAATACTAAAACAAACAATTATTAAAATGTTTTTAAATGAAAAAATAATAGAACACTTTAGCAAATAAAAATTCTAAGTAACATGAAGAAGAAGGAGATGAAGCAGTAGAAGCAGAAAGGAAGGGGTAATTTTAATTTTAGAACATAAAAATACAATAGCTTAAGAAAAAAGCTCAGGTGATGGGCTCAACAACAGAGTGGAGGGATACAGGAAATAAACATTAAACCAAATTATAAAGTCATAGAAGTTACCCAATCCAAACAATAGAGAAAACAGATGGGAAAAAATAACCAGGAATTCCTGGACATGTGAGACTATAACAAAAGATCTAACATAAGTATAATCAGAGTTCCAAAAGGAGAAAAGTTGGAGACTGAAAAGTACTTGAGTAAATAATGGCAATAAACTTATTAAATTTGTCAAGACAAATAAACATGCAGGTTCAAGAGGCTGAGCAAATCCAAAGTAAGATCCATACTGAAATATATAATTCAACTTCTTAAAACTAACAACAAAAATATATCTTGAAAAGAGCCAAAGAAAAACACCCCATCTGTAAGAGAAACTACTATTATAATTAAGGATTTTTCATGAAAAACTATGGAGGCCAGAGGGAATGGGCATAATATTTCTAAGGTCTTAAAAATAAAGATCTGTCAAATCAAATACTATACCCAGCAAAAGTATCCTTCAGGAATTAAAGAAAAATTAAGGCAATCTCAAATAAAGAAAAGCTAAGAGAATATGTTGACAAAAGATATGCCATAAAAGAATGGCAACAGAATGTGCTACAAATGAAAAATACATGATTTTTTAAAAGAAATATTTATATATCAAGAGAAGGAAAGAAAACTGTGTAACTATATGTAGAATGATGTGAGACTTTCCTTTTCCTGGGTTTCGTAAATTATGTTTTATGACAAAAGTAGAAATAATAACATTTCTGATATCGTTTTATATATATATGTAAAGAACACATTTGACAATTAAAATATCAACAACAGACTGTAAAGGAACATAAAGTGAGTTAATATTTCTGTAGTTTCCATGAACTGGTAAAATTATAATGCTTGTAGATTGAGATATGAGTATATAATATAGAAAAATCACTAAAAAGAGCTATGTGAAGAGAAATAATAAAAATACAATAATAAATCAAATGGAATTCTAAAAATTGTTTAAGTACCCACTTAGAGATAAGAAAAGGAAAATAGTGAATATCAGAGAGAACAAATTAAAAAAATGACTTTAGCCATAAAATCTAAATATATTAAATATAAATAACCTCAATACACCAGCAAGAATGTAATTATTGAAAGAATACAATAATATATTATCTAGCTCTATTCTGCATAACAATTTATTTAAAATATAAAGATATAATGAATAGATTAAAAGTATAGAAAATATCACATAAATGTTATTCAAAGGAAATCAGATTTGGCATATTAGTATCATATGAAATAGACGTTAAACCAAAAGAAAGTACATAGAAAGTGTCATTTTCTTAATCAGAGGATCAAACCACCTAGCAATTTTAGATATATATGTATCAAACTCGAGAACTTCAAAATATGTGAATCAAAACTGATAGATTGATTAAAAAATACAAAATTGGCAATTAAAATGGAATATTTTAGTGTACTCTCATCAACTTATAGAAAAACTAGTGAGAGATAAATAAGAATATAGAAAAACTCAATACAGAACCCATCCTTAATGGGATCTAATCAACATTCCACCCAACAATAGCAAAATACACATAATTTTTAAGTGTTCATAGACCATAACCTGGGCCAAAAGAAAAAATTCTCAAGAATGTAAAAGCATTGAAATTGTACAGAGTGTTTTCTCTGACCACAATGAAATTAAACTAGAAACTGATAGATTTCTAAATACTTGGAAATTAAACACATCTCTAAATATTCCAAGGATCAAATAGAAATTCTTCTCAATGGAAATAATGAAAAGCTACATTAAAGTAAGTGAAAATTAAAATAAAACATTAAAATATGTGGTACATGAAGAAATACTGAGAGAACTGATAGCACTAAATGTATACTTTCAAAGAGAAGAAACAAATCAATAAGCTATGCATTCTTCTAAAGAACAATAAAAAGAAAAGAAAACCCAAAAAAAACAAAAAGAAGAAAATTATGAAGATTAATGAACAAAATCAATGAAATAGCAAACAAAAAACTAGAAAAAATAATAAAACAAAGAGCTGTTTCTTTTTTAATAATCAATATAACTTTCAAACTTCAAGCAAGATTGACCAAAAAAAGCACACATGCTCCCAAAAGACACAAATTAGTTACATGAAAGATGAAACATGAAACATTACTACATGCCTTTAATATCAAAAATATATTTACACAATGGAATATTACATAGCAGAAAGATAGAAGGAACTCCTACTCTTTGTAACAACATGATGGAACTAGAAAGTATTATGCTTTCTAGTGAAATAAGCCAGTCAGTGAAAGACAAATACCATATGAACTCACCCATTATAGGACAATAATGAACAAAACAAACAAACAAGCAAGATAGAACCATATACGTGAATACAATGAATAGACCTTTAGTGGGCAAGGAGGAGGAGGGGTCAGGGGGAGGAGGAGGCAAAGAAGGGAGCAGTTTAGTCAAGGAACTAGCATGGAAGAACCATGGACATGGACAACAAATGGGATTGACTTTGGGGGGAAGTTGGGTGGGTGGGGAAGGAGACAGAGGGAAGTAAAAAGGAGATGGATGTAATACAACAATAAAAATAAATTTAAAAATATATATATATAATAAGAGAACACTATAAAAAATATATATACATGTATATTTTACATCTTATATAAAATAGAACCTCCCTGAAAAAAATACATTATTTGTTTTATCCACTCATTTACTGATGGACACTTGGCTCAGCCATATTAAAAAGAAAATTTTACTTTTTGCAACAGTATGGAGGGACCTGGAGAATGTTATGCTAAGTAAAATAAGCCAGTCAGAGAAAAACAAGTATCATATGATTTTACTCACACATGGACTCTAATGAACAAACTAAACTAACAAGGAAAATGGAGACAGACTCATAGAGAGCAGAATGACAATTATGGTGGGGGAGGTGGAGGGAGAAGAAATTAAGCAAAAAAGAAAATGGATTCAAGGACATGGACAACAGTGTGGTGATTGTTGGAGGAAGGGGATTTAAGGGGACTGAATGGTAATGGAAAACATACAATAAAGATTAAATTATTATAAAAGAAAAAAACTATCATACTTATCAATGATGAAACAAATAATTGAGTAGCCATTAAAGTAGTAAATAAATGTAATGAAAATAAATTAAATTAGTAATTAAAAATATTACTCCCAAAATATCTATGTCCAGTAGATTTTACTTGAGAATTATACTAAATGTTTAAAGAATAATTAGTATCAGTCCTACACAATCTTTCCCTGAAAACAGGAGAATGACCTTCCAAATTTATCATATTATTTTATGATAAATTTAATCTGATATAAAAACCACACAAAGACAATATGAAAAAAGAATGAAAGAAAGGACAGAAGGAAGAAAGAGAAAGATAAATCTGTAGACTAATATTCTTGATTACTATAACCATAAACTATTAGCAAATGGATTTCAAATATAGAAATAATTATATACTATGATCAACTTGAGTTTATTTCAGGAGAACAAGTCTAATTTTATATTTGAATATCAATCAATGTAATCCACTCAACTAACATAAAAAGAAAAAAATCTAATATAGTATCAATAAATAAAGGAGAAAGCATTTTTCAAAACTCAGCAACCATGAGGGATAAAAAACTCTCAAATGATAATACAGAAGAATAACTTCAACATGATAAAGCTACAGTTAACCTTACACTAACAGTGAAATACCATTTGTGTTCAATATTCTCCTGGAAGTTTCAACCAATTAAATAAGGCACAAGAAAATAAATCATACTGATAAAAAAAATAAAGTAAAATTGTCCCTATTTATAGATGACATGATGGCCATCTTGGATTTGAGATAAGCATACATAAATGAAATATGTTTCTACATACCACCAATAAAAGTGTGAACACTTTGTCATCTATAATCACTGGAAAAGAAAAAAACAGATGTTAGAAACAGCTGATGAGAGACCTGAGAGACCAGATGTTGGCATATTCATTAAAGCTACAAGGTGATTAAAGTAGCAAGCCACAGATAAAAATAATAGTCAAGTCCTTAATCACTGACCGTGATAATTTTCAGCAAAAGACTAAACCGGATAAAGCGCAACACTCCTCTTGATTTCTTTTCCTGCTAAGGTTCAAGGACAATTGTATCAGTACATGTTCAGGAAGTCTCTTTTCTAGGGCTCTCGAATGAAAGGTCCCTTCAATTTATGAACCAGCAGAGAGAGGCAAGGTAATGTGGAGGGCCTGGGAGTGGAAAAATAAATGAACACTGAGTCAAAATCAAGAAAAAGGCCTTCAAGTTTCCCTGTCTGCTTTGATAAGGAGGTTTTGGCAAAGGTGCCAAAGAAAAGCTGCTGCCTAAGGCCCTAGATTAAGAGGCTTGCTAATGAAGTAACCTGGACTAAAAATGTAGACATGTAGAAAGATGTCTGGACAAGTGGCCTGAGTTCTCGCCTGCAACAACCTTCAAGCACAGCAATGTTTTGGTGGTGTCTGGTTTGGTAAGAAGAAGGTAGTTTTCCCTATGAAAACTGCTAGGTGAAGTTTTAGTAGTTGCCTACGATCAGGCCTGAAATGTAAAAAAAACAAACCAACCAACAAACAAAAAACCCAAAGATATAGATATAGATAGATAGATATAGATAGATAGATAGATATAATGTTGGCCTGAAACCAGCCTCCTAAAAAGAACTTAAATATAATTAAAATTTTATTGCATTTTTCTGTTACCATTTAATGCCTTTCTAACCTCCTACCCGCTGCAATCACTACTCTTTTGTCCATGTCTATTAGTCCTCTGTCCTTTTGGCTTGATCCCTTCATCTTCTAATCTCACTGCCCTAAGTAGCTGTCATCTTATTCTCTATGAGTCTGTCTCTATGAATTTTGCATGTTAGTCCACTTTGTTCTTTTTAGATTTCATATATGAGTGAAATCATATGGTATTTATCTTTCTCTGATTGACTTATTTCACTTAGCATAATGGCCTCCAGGTACATCCATGCTCTCCCAAAGGGTAAAGTTGTTTATGGCCAAGTAGTATTCCATTGTATAAATGTCCCATAGTTGCTTTATCTATTTATCTACTAGTGGACACATGGGCTATGGGCTACTTCCATAACTTGGTGATTATAAATAATGCAGCAATTAACATAGGGGTGATTGCATTCTTTCAAATAAGTGTTCTGCATTCCTTCAGATATATTCCCAAAAGTGGGATTGCTGGGTCAAAAGGCAGATACGATTTTTAACTTTTGGAGGTATTTCCATACTATTTTCCAAAGTGGCTTCACCAGTCTGCATTCCCATCAACAGTGAAGAAAGTTGCCTTTCTTCACATCCTCACCAGCACTTGTTATTTGTTGATTTATTGATGACAGCCATTCTGACCAGTGTGATATATCATTGTGGTTTTAATTTTCATTTCTCTGATGTTTTTTGATGTTGAACATCTTTTCAGGTGTCTTCTTTGGAAAAGGTTCTATTCAAGTTTTTTGCTAGTTTTTTTTTTTTTTTTTTTTTTTTTAATTGGATTGTTATTTGTTTTTTGGTGTTGAGTTTTGTAAGTTTTTATAAATTTTGGATATTAACAGCTTATCAGGTGTGTTGACTAATATGTTTTCCCAGTCTGAGGGTTATCTTTTGATTTTGTTGATTATTTCCTTTGATGTGCAAAACCTTTTTAATTTGAGGTAGTCCCATTTGTTTATGTTTTCCTTCTGTTTCTCTTGCTTGGGAGGATACATCAAATAAAACATTGTTCCAAGCAATGTCTGAGATTTTACTGCCTATGTTTTCTTCTAGGATTTTTATGGTTTAGGAGTCTTATATTTGTCATTAATACATTTTGAATTTATTCTTGTGTGCGGTGTAAGAAAATGGCTTAGTTTTATTTTTCTGCAAGTATCTGTCCAATTTTCCCAACACCATTTATTAAATAAAATATCTAGCTCATTGCACATGCTTGCTTCCTCTGTTGAGAATTAATTGACTGTATAGGTATGGGTTTATTTCTGCATTATTCTGTGTCATTGATCTATGTGTCTGTTTTTATGCCAATACCATGCTATTTAATTACTGTGGCCTTATATTTTATATTGATATTAGGTAGCACCATTTCTCCAACTTTGTTCTTTCTCTGGATGTCTGTTGCTATGTGTGGCCTTTCATTGTTCCATATAAATTTTTGAAATATTGTTCTAGCTCTGTGAAATAGGAAATTGGAATCTGATAGGAATTGTGTTGAATCTAGAGATTGCTTTAGGTGGCATGGACATTTTACTGATGTTAATGTTTCCTGTCCATGGACACAGTATATTCTTCCACTTATTTGTATATTCATCAATTTTTTTCTTTAATGTCTTAAATTTTTCTGATTACAAGTCTTTTACATCCTTGGTTAGATTTATTCCTAGGTATTTTATTCTTTTTTGAAGCAATTATGAAGAGGATTATTTTCTTAAGTTCATTATTATCGCATAAAAATGAAACTGATATTATGAACAACTATATGCCAAAAAATTGAGCAACCTAGACAAAAGGAAAATATTTCTAGAAACATATAATTTTCCAAAACTAAATCAGGAAGAATTAAGAATGTGAATAGATAAATTGCACCTAGTGAAATTGAAGCAGTAATTAAAAATCTCCCAACACACAAAAGCACTGGACATGATGGTTTCACAGGTGAATTTAACCAAACACTAGGGGAAGAATTGATACCTCTCCTTCTCAAACTATTCCCAAAAGTACTAGAGGAGAGAAAACTGCTAAGTTCATTTTATAAGGCCCATCTTACCCTAATTCCAAAACCAGATAAAGACACTACAAAAAGAGAAATAAAAAGAAAGAAAATATAGGCCAATATCCCCGATGAAAATAGACGTTAAAATCCTCAACAAAAAATTATCAAACTGAATACAACAATACATCAAAATGATGATAAACTACAAGGAAGTGGAATTTATTATGGAAAGGCAAATTTGGTACAAGATTTGCAAGTTAGTAAATGTGATTCATCACATAAAAAAGTGAAGGATAAAAAGCCACATAATCATATCAATAGATAAATAAAAAGCATTCGATAAAACCTAGCACCTATTTATGATAAAATTCTCAGCAAAGTTGGAATAGAGGTAATGTACCTAAACATAATAAAAGCCATATTTGACAAACCCACTAACAGCATGATGCTCAATGGGAAAAAACTACAAGTGTACTCCTTAAGATTGGGAACAAATGAGACCAATATAATTTTAATCCCAATACCAGGTCAAGACACAACTAGAAAGAAAACTACAGGCCAATATCTCTGATGAACATAGATGCTAAGATTCTTAACAAAATTGTGGCCAACCAGATCCAAGAATACATTAAAAAGATCATACACCATGACAAAGTGGGATTCATTCCAAGGATGCAAGGATGGAACATCATTCACAAATCATAAAACATAATACTACAAATAAACAAAATGAAAGACAAAAACCACATGATCATATCAATAGATGCTAAAAAAGCATTTGATAAAGTACAGCAACCATTTCTGATAAAAATGCTCAGCAAAAGGGAATAGAGGGAGCATACCTCAACATCATAAAGGCCATATATGAAAAATCTACAGCCAACATCATACTCAATGGGCAAAAATTAAAAGCTTTCCCCCCTAAGATCAGGAACAAAACAAGGCTGTGCACTCTCTCCATTTCTGTTCAACATCATTTTGGAAGTTCTAGCCATAGCTATCAGAGAAGAAAAAGGAATAAAAGGTATCCAAATTGGAAAGAAGAAAGTAAAACTCATTATTTGCAGATGATATGATAGTGTACATACAAAACCTGATAGATTCCACGAAAAACCTATTCAACCTAATAAGCAAATTTAACAAAATAGCTGGATATAAAGTCAATATTCAGAAATCAAAAGCATTTTTATGCCAATAATGAAATATCAGAGATAGAAGCGAGAAAACAAATCCCATTTACCATAGGAACAAGAAAAATAAGTACTTATGAATAAACTTAACCAAGGAGGTAAGAGACCTATACTCAGAAAACTATAGAACACTGAAGAAAGAAATTAAGAAAGATACAAATAAATGGAAGCATATTCCATGTTCATGGATGGGAAGAATTAACATCATTAAAATGTCCATACTAGCCAACACAATCTATAGATTCAATGCAATCTCAATTAAAATACTAATGATATATTTCACAGAGAAAAAATTTATATAGAGTCAAAGATGACCACAAATAGCCACAGCAATCTTGACAAAAAAACAAGGGAGGAAGAATCACAATACTGGATTTCAAAGTATACTATAATACTACTATAATCAAAACAATCTGGTACTGGCATAAGAATAGACATATAGATCAATGGAACACAATAGAGAGCCCAGAAATAAAGCAGGACTCTATGGTCAATTAATATTGGACAAAGTGGGAAGGGACATAAAATGGAATAAAAATAGACTCTTCAACAAGTGGTGTTGGGAGAACTGGACAGGGACATGGGGAAAAATAAAACTACAGCACCAACTTATATAATACACAAGAATAAATTCAAGATGGATAAAGGACTTGAACATAACTGTGACACCATAAAAGTCCTAAAGGAAGACATAGAAAGTAAAATTTCAGATATCCTAAGCAAAAATAGTTTCACTGATACTTCCAAATGCAAAGGAAGTACAAGAACAAATAAACAAATGGGACAAATAGGACTATATCAAACTGAAAAGTTTCTGCTCAGCTAAAAAAAACACTAACAAAATTAAAAGGATACCAACCATATGGGAAAACATATTTGACAATGAGACCTCAGACAAGGGTTTAATATCCAAACTACAAAAAGAACTTATGTGACAACACGAGGGAGACAAGATAGCCTAATTTTAAAAAATGGGCAGGGGAACCAAGATGGCGGAAGGGTAAGTGGAGCTACACCAATCTCCTCCCACCACCAAACTGGAATGATAACTTAATTGGGAAGAAATCATCCAGAATAACGAACAAAACACTAATTGGAGAGAAGCCTTATTACCAGGGACAGAACAGAAATGCTGATTCATCACAATGTGACCCTTAGGAAATGCAGAGACGTGAGAGGCTGGCAGGGCTCCCATGGGTGGCAGCTGAAGGGACAGAGAAACATCTCAGCAGCTGGGGGTTCCACCTGAGAAGGGTGAGATGTAAACCCCCAACTGGGCTTCCCAGCCTACAGCAACAAAGCTAGGAGTAAAACAGCACCCAGTTGTGAAAAGCAAAAAGCCGCAAGGTTTAGCTGGCTTGACAGAGAGACTGAATTCTTAAAGGGAACATGCATGAAAATATAGTGCCACTCACTGTAGACTCCAGCAGAGGGAGGGGACAGTGGACTAGAAACACTTAAGAAGGGTTTGGAGCAGTGGCTTTAGGGGGAGAGTTGAGGAAGCAGCCCCTGAGTCCAATGCTAACCCATCCCCCATACAGCCACCAGACCATTCTTCTCCAAAGGGCAGGAGCCTGAGGGGAAGCCACAGTCCCACCCACAGGAATTAATCCATCCCATCCAACAATGCCTAAACTTAACTTCAGATCACAGGTTGATTGGATTAACAACTGGATTCACCTGCCCCACCCAGAAGTGCCTAAAACTGACTACTGGTGATAGACTGATTGAATTAACAATCAAAGGAGACAAAGACAGTGAATCTCTAGTAGCCTCCAACTGGCTGACTAGGCCCAGACTTGGACCTGAGTTAACATCACTAAGCACAGATCCAGGAAGTAAAAAAAGTGCACCTCTACACCTCAGAAGGTCACACAGCTAAGACAATAAGTCAAAGTCAACCTACAGGTTAAGTTTTCTTAGATTGGAATCATTTCACAATACAGGAAAATCAGGTTACTTTCAATAACTCAGAAAAATGAAACACAGTTAAGGAAGAAGAAAAAAGTAAGAAAATGTGGATGTATATTACATAAAAGACATGCTATCTTTCTAATTCACTGTTATAAAATATGTGCTTATTTGTGGGTGTGTAATATATAGGTTTTGTAAGCAATTTATGTTTTAAATAGCAACCAACGGGACATGGGTGTGTTGTGAAATCAGCCAATCTCTAAGTTAGAAAAGATGCTGAGAATGAAGACCAATTTGGATGGAACCTGCAAACTACTAAACTATATGACTCGTGTACATAGACAATATACATTCTCCTATTAGCATGTCAATTAGATGAAATTCCTTTCAACTAAATCATGGAAATATACATTTCCAGTTATAAAGGCCCCCAAACAGAGGATACTTGGGAAAAAGAATTAATGCTATAGTAAACTTTATATTTGAAATGTGAACAAACCTAATTTCTACCTCAACAGACTCTTAAATAGTTCAGGGGTTCATTTAGGACCACACAGGAAGTCAACCACAAGTTCAAAAAATATCCACAATACTATTCTACAAAATTATTTAAATCCTAGGTTTTATTTATTTGAGGAAAAAAATAATTTTTTACCTCAACTTAGTAGACATAATAATTTCTACTCTGGGGACTGGCTGAGCACTGCAAGTGCCATTATTTCTGAAGGCAAAATACATGTAGAGGAAAAACAGAGGGTATTGAAAGAAGTAAGAACCTGTGCACAGCCTAAATAAATAAATAAATAAATAAACTTACTATTTAAGATGGAAAACTCCAAAAAGAATAAGTTGTAGTTCCTGTAGCTTAAAATAATGTTGTGTTGTGTTATTGGAGTGGGGTGGATTTGTCACAAAAAACAAATTCATTTTTTAAATGGGTTTTGGCACTGTCTCTAGGACAACTTGGACAAAAGTGAGTTCTGCAATATACCATTTCTATGATATATTTCACAAAAAGAGCATCCTACAATAAAATAAGTACTAAAGAAGAAAATACTGCTTAATCTTGCTACAGTATATCCAAAATACTATCACTTAACATGTAATAATTATGTAAGTTATTGGCATATATTTTAAATTTTTTGTATTGACTCTTCAAAATTCAGTATGTACTTTAAATATGTGTAAAAATATGTATGGTGTAAATGTATTTTTGCATGTGTTTGGTAATATTACAATTCATATTACTTAAAACCAAATGAAGTAAGGTAGGCATTTTGGAATAATGAAAAGAAAATTTTGTATTAATATGATTTGAGAAGCTGACAGAAGGCCGTAATTAAATGTCTGGATGTGAAAGGGGGAAACAAATGTACACATTGGTGGTTACAGAATAGACAAGGAGATGTTAACAAGAACAAAGGAAATAGAGATGCCAAAGAACTTATATGCATGACTCATGGCCATGAACTAAGTGGGACATTGCTGGAGGGAATGGGTGGAGGGGGGTAAAGGGGGAAAAATTGGGACAACTGTAATAGCAAAATAAATAAAATATATTAATTAAAAGAAAAAGAAAAAATGGGCAAAGGAACTGAACAGACACCTCTCTGAGGAGGACATACAAAGGGCCCAATAGGCATATGAAAGAATGCTCAACATCACTAGTCATCAGAAATATGAAAATTAAAACAATAATAAGTTATGACCTCACACCTGTCAGAATAGCAATCTTCAACAAATCAACACACAACAAGTGCTGGAGAGGGTGTGGAAAACAGGGAACTCTGGTGCACTGTTGGTGAGAATACAGACTGGTGGAGCCACTATGGAAAACAGCATGGAATTTTCTCAAAAAACGAAAAATGGAACTGCCTTTTGATCCAGGGATTCCATTACTAGGATTATACCTGAAGAACCCTGAAACACCAGTTCAGAAGAACATAGGTACCTCTATGCTCATAGCTGCACTACTTACAATAGCCAAGTGCTGGAAACAGCCTAAGTGCCCATCAGTGGATGAATTAATCAAAGAACTTCAGTACATTTAACACAATGGAATATTACATAGCAGAAAGAAAAAAAGAAGCTCCCACCTTTTGTGTCAACATGGATGGAACTGGAGAATATTATGCTTAATGAAATAAACCAGTCAGTCAAAGACAAATGCCATATGATCTCACCCATTACAGGATACTAATGAACCAAACAAACAAACAAAACAGAACCAGAGACATGAATACAAGGAACAGACAGACTTGCAGTGTACAGAGTGGAGGGGGAGGCGGATGGGGGAAGAAGGAATTTAAAAAAGGGGAGCATTTTATTCAAGGAACCAGCGTGAAAGAACCATGGACATGGACAACAAGTTGGATTGACTATGGAGGGTGGATAGAGAGAGTGGGGAAGAGGAGAGCAAGAGGTGGAAATGGGATGAATGCAATACAATAAAATTAAATTTTAAAAAGAAAAAAAGATCAAAAACAATGCAGGGATATCCTATTTCACCTCTCTTATTTTCCATAGTACTGAAAGTGTTAGTCATAGCAATTAGACAGAAGAAATAAAAGGTTTCCAAATTGAAAAGGAAGAAATATAACTGTCCTTATTTATAGATAATATGATGCTATATGTAGAGAACACCAAATATTCTGCCAAGAAACTACCAGAACCGATAAATGAATTCAGTGAAGGACACAAAATTAAATATCAATTATAACAAAATATGTGCAAGGTTTGCATGTTGAAAACTTGATAGTGTTGATGGAAGAAATAAGGATCTAAATTAATGGAAAGGCACTCTATGTTCATGATCATTGGATGACTTGATATAGTAAAAATGTTCATTCTCCCCAAGTTAACATATATTTTAATGCAATTTCTTAAAGGCAAGATAAATATAATTTTTTATGGAAAAGCAAATGAATAGAATAGTCATACATTTTTTTAAAAAGGAACAAGTTGAGAGGATTCATCCACCTATTTATTACATAGATTATTATATAGCTAGAATAGCCAAGACTGTGTAGTAGGAACAGAATAATAGACACTCAGGGAAATGAGAAAAGAAGAGAGACACAAAAATGCATCCACCCAACAATTCTCAAAATACATATTTTTGGCTAAGATGGCAAAGATACAAAGCAGTTTAGTGGAGGAATAGTAGCCTTTCAACAAGTGATGCTGGAGTAAGTGAACATAAATTAAAAAATGAACTCAAACTTAATTTCCTCTCTTAAACCAGTACAAATATTAACAAGATTAATCATAGACATAGTTATAAAAGATAAAAGTATAGAACATTTAGACAAAAACATAAGAAAAAATCTGGATAAGACTAAGCAGGGTTTTCAGATTTACACCAAAAATATATTCCATGAATTGAAAAATAAATAATATGAACTTTATCAAAATTAAAAATATTTTCCCTGTGAAAAAAAGCTTATGATGAGAAATAAAAAAAAAACAGCTGCATAATGCCAGGAAAATTTGCAGACCACATAGCTATCAAAAAAATGAGTGTCTAATAAATATAAAGAACTCTAAAAAATAACTTAAGAATAAAACAACAATCTAATCAGAAAATAGGCAAAAAAAATTATGATACATTTCACATAAGAGGATAGATCAAAAGACAAGGCACATGAAAAGATATTCAACAACATTATCCATTGGAATATGCAAATCAAATCGACAATGAGATAGCTCAATATACTTATCAGAATGGTTGAAATAAAATATTCTGACAACATCAAATGCTGGCAATGATGTGAAGAAAATGAATCATTCATATGTTGCTAGTGGTATTGTAAAATGACACAACCTCTCTGGATAATAGGAAAAGTTTCTTTAAAAAAATAAATACTATGTACGATATAGTAATTGAATTATTGGGAATATATCCAAAGAATTGAAGTCTTATGTTTACACAAAAAATAATGGAAGAATGTTTTTAGCTGCTTCATTCCAGTCCCAAACTGGAAATATTTCACATATACTGCAGTTAGTGAATGGTTAAACAAACTGTGACATATCATACCACAAACTACTATACAGTGATAAAGTAATTGATACAGATAAAAATCTGCATAAATTTCCAAAGAACTATACTAAGAAGGGGGGAAATGTTTGCATGCTGTAGGATATCATATATACATCATTCTAAGTTACAGGAATGAAAAGATTAGTGCCTAGCAAGAGTTAAGAATGGGGTAGAAGTGGATGATAGTGGCTAAGCATCATAAGGATTCCTGTGATGATGACATGTTCTGTATCTTGATGAGGACATTGATTGTATCAATGTCAATGTCTTAGTTTTAATATTTTATAGTAGTTTTGCAAGATGTTACCACTGGGGAAAACTGGCTAAAGATTAGGTGGTCTATCTCTTTCTTATATCTGCATGTGAATTTATAATTTTTCAATAAAAAGTTTAATTAAAAGTATTTTCTTAGCATTTAGTAACATATTTTGTAATACAGAGCTGGAGTTTGATAATTATTGATGTGATTTGTCACTTATATAATTTCTAGAGAAGACAATAATTTACTATACACTGATAGCCATTTAAAAATTTACTTAAATTTACAACTAATTAATTTTCTGCTAGAGTTTATCATGGGTAGCAGAGATATGCATGGTGTGTATGTGTGTGCGTGTGTTTGTGTGTGTGTATCTTTAAATCTGGTAGATGTCCAGATGTTATATAGCATTTTCTTGGATTATACTTTCACAGAACAGATTAAAATGTCTTTGCATTTTAGACTTTAGGTCCCTTTAGAAAGTACTTTTTTTTTACTATTATATTGTCATGTCTCTGTTACTTCCTGAATGAGCTATAAATTATTTAAATATTTTTTCAAGAAGCAAAATCAGCAGTCAGCTATAACCAAAATAAGGTATTTCAGACTCCACTGGTAACCTCAAATAATAAATTTTATTTATTTATTTATTTTTAAAAATATTTTATTAATTATTTTTAGAGAAAGGGCAGGGACAGGGAAAATAAGGGAGAGAAACATTCATATATGGTTGCCTTTCACCTGCCTCCAGCTAAGGACCTGGCTGGAGACCTGGCTTGTAACCAGGTTCTGTGCCTTGGCTGGGAATAGAGCCAGCAACTCTTGAGTTTGCAGGCTGGCGCCAGTCCACTGAACTACACCATCCAGGACTCCAAATAATGAATTTTAATAATGAGTTTTAAAATGTTAGGATTTTTCATCTTTTATGAGCTGTGTCATCAAAATAAATATGTAGAATCCCAACAAGGAGAGTGAAGCAGTAGCTAACCTGTGTTTAATACTTATTGAAACACCAGATAGTATAGGCTCAATTTGCCATTTATTTTCCATGCCAGTCCTTGATAGTAATGTGATAGCCATTATTATTCTGATTTTATAGTAAGGAAACTTAGATTTAGTAAAGTTATGTTTTTACACTAGGTCAGACAAACTAATAAATGCAAAGGTTAGCATTTTAAATCCACAATCTTTCAATATTAGACTGGCTCTCAAATGTTTAAATTATGTTATGTTTACTTTTAAAAAGTCTTTTAAATTTTAAATCTTAGTTATATACACAGAAGAAATAAGTTGTATAACTAAAACTTTTTAAATGATTATCCACTATTTTATTGCTACCTTCTTTTTTTTTTAATTTTTTAATTTTATTGTTGTTGTTTTACATCCATCCCCTTTTTGCTCCCCTCTGTCCCCCTCCCCACCCATCCATTCCCCCCAAAGTCAATCCCACCTGTTGTCCATGTCCATGGTTCCCCCATACTAGGTTCTTGTCTAAGCTGCTCCCCTTTATTGCCTCTGCCTCCCCACTCCCCCCAACCCCTTTCCCCCTGACCACTGAAGGCCTATTCATTGTATTCATATACTTGGTTCTGTTTTGCTTGTTGTTAGTTTTGCTCATTATTGTCCTGTAATGGGTGAGATCATATGATATTTGTCCTTCACTGACTGGCTTATTTCACTAAGCATAATAATCTCCAGTTCCATCCATGTTGTTGCAAAGAATACAAGTTCCTTCTTTCTTTCTGCTACCTTCTTAATGCCATGTAATGAATGAATTCAAATTGGATTTCTAATTGTCTCTACATTTTAATCATGGCAAAACTTTCCATTTTCATTGCCTCAGAGGGAGGTCAGAGGGAAAGAAAATGACAGGGAATACATATTTTTGAGCTATTATTTGCCTCTAGCTTTAAACTACCATAAAACTTATATGTAAGGTAGTCTTTATCTCTTTTAAATATGCACATGCACACACGTACACACAGTAATAAAGCTAAAAAAGGTTACACAATACCTCAATATTATACAACTGGTAGTAGAAGCTAAATGATGGGCTCAAATCTGATATCTTTTCACTTTTATTATTTTATTGTTCAATTACAGTCTCAATTTTTCCCTGTTAGTTTCCCCTGCCCCACTCACCCCACTCCCACAATCAATCCTCAAAATACTACCCATGTCCATGGGTCATTTATACTAGTTCCTTGACTAGACCCTTCCCTTTCTTTCCCCTCTTATTGTCCTTACCCCTCCCCTCTGATTATTGAGTCTGTTCCATGTTTCCATGTTTCTGGCTCTATTTTGCTCATTTGTTTATTTTGTTCATTATGTTACACTTGTAGGTGAGATCATATGGTATCTATTTTTCATTGCTTGGCTTATTTCACCTACCATAATACTTTCCATTTCTATCCATGCTGTCAGGAAGGGAAAGAGCCCCTTCTTTCTTTTTACCACTTTGTATTCCATTATGTAAGGTACCACAGTTTTTTTGTCCACATATTTACTGATGAACACTTAGGCTCTTTCCATCACTTGGCTATTGTATATAACACTGCTATGAACATTAAGGTGCATAGATTCTTTTAAATTGGTTTTTCAGGATCATTTTCAGGATCATAAGGTATAATCCCACCAATGGAACCCCTGAATCAAAAGGCAGTTCCATTTTTAGTGTGTTAAGGAAATTGTTTTCCACAGTGGCTGCACCAGTCTGCATTCTTACCAACAATGCACTAGGGTTCCCTGTTCTCCACATCTTTTTTTTTTTTTTTTTTTTTAATTTTATTGTTGTTGTATTACATCCATCCCCTTTTTGCTCCCCTCTGTCCCCCTCCCCACCCACCCATTCCCCCCAAAGTCAGTCCCACCTGTTGTCCATGTCCATGGTTCCTTTATACTAGGTTCTTGTCTAAGCTGCTCCCCTTTCTTGCCTCTGCCTCCCTCCAACCCCTTTCCCCCTGACCACTGAAGGCCTATTCCTTGTATTCATATACTTGGTTCTGTTTTGCTTGTTGTTAGTTTTGCTCATTATTGTCCCATAATCCAGAACTTATGTTTGGAATTGTTAATGATGGCCATTCTGGCAGGTGTGAGGTGGTATTCCATTATGGTTTTAACTTGCGTTTCTCTTAGGGCTAGTGATGTTGAGCATCCTTTCATATGTCTATGGGCCCTCTGTATGTCCTCCTTGGAGAAATGTCTGTTCAGGTCCTATCCTCAACATTTTTTAAAGACTTAATTTATTATTTTTAGAGAGAGGGGAAGGGAGAGAGACAGAAAAGAAGAGACATTAATGTATGGTTGTCTTTCACCTGCCTCCAGGCAGGGAACTGGCTGGAGACCTTGCTTGCAACCTGGTCATGTTCCCTGGCTGGAAATTGAACCAACAATCTTTGGGTCTGCAGGCTGATTCCTTATCCATTGTGCCGCCAGCCATTTTTAAATTGGATTGTTTCTTTCCTTGTTATTGAGTTGTACAAGTTCTTTATATATGTTGATCAAGCCCTCATCTGAAATATCATTGGGAAATATATTTTCCCATACAGTTGGTTCCCTTTTCATTTTGCTGACATTTTCTTTAGTTGCACAGAAGCTTTTTTTAATTTTACATAATCCCTTTTGTTTATTCTTTCCTTATGTCCCTTTTATTAAGAGGTACAATGGCAAAAACATTGCTGTGTGGGATATCTGAAATCTTACTGCCTATGTTTTGCTTAGGACTTTTATGGTGTCATGACTTATATTTAACTCTTTTATCCACTTTGAATTTATTCTAATGTATACTGTAATTTAGTAGTCTAGTTTCATTTTTTTGCATGTACCTGCCCACATTTCCCAACACAATTATTGAAGAGGCTACTTTTCCTCCATTTTATACTTCTGCCTGCTTTGTAAAACATGAATTGACCATAGAGACTTGGGTTTATTTCTAGCCGTTATTCTAGTCCATTGATAGGAATATGTCTAGTCTTATGCCAGTACCAACTGTTTTGATTACAGTGACCTTGTAATATAGTTTAATTTCAGGTATTGTGATTCCTATTAATTTGTTCTTTTTTCTCAAAATTGTTGAGGCAACTTGGGGTCATTTATGATTTCATGTAAGTTTTTAAAATATTTTTTATTTTGTTTTATTTTATTGTTGTTGTATTACATCCATTCCCTTTTAATTCCCCTCTGCCCCTTTCCCCACTCCCACCCTCCCCCCACAAGTCAGTACCACGTCTTGTCCATGTCCATGTCCATGGTTCTTTCATACTACTTCCTTGACTAAATGGCTCCCATTCCTTGCCTCCTCTGCACCCCTCTCCCTCACCCTTGCCCACTGAAGGTCTATTCATTGTATTCATGTATCTGGTTCTGTTTTGCTTGTTTGTTTCTTTAGTTCATTAGGGTCCTATTATGGATGAGATCATATGGTATCTGTCTTTCACTCACTGGCTTATTTCACTAAGCAAAATACTCTCCAGTTCCATCCATGTTGTTGTAAAGGTCAGGAGTTCCTCTTTCTTTCTGCTGTGTAGTATTCCATTGTGTAAATGTACCAAAGATTTTTGGTTTTGTTTTTCTGAATACATTTTTTAAATTTAATTTTATTGTTGTTGTAACAAAGTTTTTTTTGATCCAATCATCCACTCATGGGCACTTAAGCTGCTTCCAGCACTTGGCCATTGTAAATAGTGCTGCTATGAACATAGAGGTACTTAGGCTCTTATGAATTGGTGTTTCAGGGTTCTTCGGGTATAGTCATGGTAGTGGAATTGATGGATCAAAAGGCAATTCCATTTTTAGTTTTTTAAGGAAACTCCATACTGTTTTCCATAGTGGCTGCACCAGCCTGCATTCCCACCAACAGTGCATCAGGGTTCCCTTTTCTCCACATCCTCTCCAACACTTGTTGTTTGTTGATTTGTTGATATTGCTATTCTGACAGTTGTGAGGTGGTATCTTATTGTTGTTTTAATTTTCATTTTTCTGATTGCTAGTGATGTTGAGCATTCTTTCATTTGCCTTTGGGTTCTTTGTATGTCTTCCTCAGATAGTTGTCTGTTCAGGTCCTTTGCCTATTTTCTAATTGGGCTGTCTTCCTGGTGTTGAGTTGCATAAGTTCTTCATATATTTTGGATATCAAACCCTTGACTGAAATATCATTAACAAAACACTTGGTTCCCTTTGAATTTTGCTGGTGTTTTCTTTAGCTGAACAGAAAATTTTTAGTTTGACATAGTCCCATTGGTTTATTTGTTCTTTTACTTCCTTTGTCCTTGGAGAAATATTGTTAACCATATTTCTCTATAGGAAATTTTACTGACTATATTTTTCTTCAGGATGTTTATGGTGACACTAGTTATGTTTAAGTACTTTATGTATCTTGAGTTTATTCTGGTGTATGGTGTAAATTGGTGGTCTAGTTTTATTTATTTATTTTTGCTTGTTTCTGTCCATATCTCCAAAAACCACTTGTTGAAGAGACTGTTTTTACTCCATTTTATGTTCCTTCCCCCTTTGTTGAATAGTAATTGATGACAGAGTCCTGGGTTTATTTCTGGGCTCTCATTGATATATATGTCTGTTCTTTTCCCAGTACCAAGCTGTTTTGATTACAGGAGCCTTGTAGTATAGTTTGATGTCCAGTATTATGATTCCTCCTAGTTTGTTCTTCTTTCTTAACATTGCTGAGGAGATTGGTCGGTGTTTTTGGCTCCATATAAATTTTTGAAGTATTTTTTCTATTTCTGTGAAGTCTGTCATTGGTATTTTAATTGGGATTGCATTAAATCTGTAGCTTGCTTTGGATAGTATGGACATTTTAATGATGTTAATTCCTTCCACCCATGAATATGGTATATGCTTCCATTTATTTGTATCTTCCTTGATTTCTTTCTTCAGTGTTCTATAGTTTTCTGAGTATAGATCTCTTACCTCCTTGGTTAAGTTTATTCCTAAGTACTTTATTTTTTTGTTGTTGCTATGGTAAATAGAATTTGTTTTCTAGCTTCTATCTCTGATGTTTTATTATTGGTATGGTATAAAAATGCTTTTGATTTTTAAATATTGACTTTATATCCAGCTATTTTGCTAAATTTGCTTATTAGGTTGAGTAAGTTTTTGGTGGAGTCTTTCCGGTTTTGTATATACACTATCATATCATCTGCAAATAATAAGTTTGACTTCCTCCTTTCCAAATTGGATACCTTTGATTATTTTTAATTATCTGATAGCTATGGTTAGACTTCCAAAATGATTTTGAACAGAAGTGGAGAAAGTGGACAGCCTTGTCTTGTTCCTGATTTTAGGGGGAAAGATTTTAGTTTTTACCTGTTGAGTATGATGTTGGCTTCAGGTTTCTCATACATTGCCTTTATTATGTTGAGGTACATTACCTCTATTCCAATGTTGTGAGGGTTTTTATCATAAATGGTTGCTGTACTTTATCAAATGCTTTTTCAGCATCTATTATTATGATCATATGGATTTGTCTTTCATTTTGTTTATGTGGTGTATTACATTTATTGATTTATTAATGTTGTACCATCCTTTCATCCTTAGGATGAAATCCAATTGATCATGTTGTATGATCTTTTTAATGTATTGCTTGATCCCATTGGCCAATACTTTGTTGAGAATCTTAGTATCTATGTTCATCAGAGATATTGGCCTATAGCTTTCTTGACCTGGTTTTGGGATTAGAATAATATTGGCCTCTTTGATGGTTTGGAATAGGTTGAGAAAGATAGGAGTTAGTGCTTATTTAAATGTTTGGTAGAATTCACTAGTGTAGCCATCTGGTCCAGGGCTCTTGTGCTTTGGGAAACTTTTGAGAAATTTCTTCAATTTCACTAGTTGTTATTGGTCTATTCAGGATTTCTGCTTCTTCTGGATTCAGTTTTGGTAGGTTATAAATTTTCCAAAATTTGTTCATTTCACCTAGGTTGTCCTATTTATTGTCATCTAGTTGTTTGTAGTAATTTCTTACAATCCTTTGTATTTCTGAAGTTTCAGTTGTGATTTCTTCTCTGTTGTTTCTGATTCTGTTTATTTGGGTCCTCTCTCTCTTTTTCTTGATGAGTCTGGTTAAAGGCTTGTCAATTTTGTTTGTTCTTACAAAGAAGCAGCTTTTGGACTTACTGATTCTTGAATTGTAGTTTTAGTTTCTAATTTATTTAATTCTGCTCTGATCTTGATGATTTCCTTTCTTCTACTTGGTCTGGGCTTTGTTTGTTTTTGCTCCTCTAGTTCTTGCAGCTTTATGGTTAGGTTTTTTGTATAAGCTTCTTCTATTCTTTTTAGGTAGGCCTGTATTACTTTGAATTTCTCTCTGAGGACTGCCTTTGCTGTGTCCCATATGTTCTGGGCTGTTGTGTATTCATTGTCATTTGTTTTCAGAAAGTTTTTGATTTCATCTTTGATCTCATACCAACCCATTCATTACTTAAAAGTGTGTTATTCAATCTCCATGAGTTAGAATGTTTTTCGATTTTTCCCTTGAGGTTGGTTTCTAGTTTCAATCCATTGTGATCTGAGAAGAGGCTTGATATGATTTCAATTTTCTTGAATTTGTGGAGGCTTGTCTTGTGACCTACCATGTGGTCTATCTTTGAAAATGTTCCATGTTCATTTGAAAAGAATGTGTATTTTGCTTTTTTGTGGTGAAAGGTTCTGTATATATCAGTTAGGTACATTTCCCCTAGAGTTTTGTTCAATGCCACAATGTCCTTGGTGTTTTCATATTTGGAAAATCTGTGCATTGCTGATAATGGGGTATTAAAATCCTCTACTATTAGTATGTTTTTGTCTATATCCTTCTTGAAGTCCTCAAAATTTTTCCTTGTATATTTGGGTGCGTATATGTTTACCAGAGTTATATCTTCTTGATAGATTGTTCCTTTGAGTATTATGATATATCCCTCTTTGTTTCTTTTTATGCCCTTCATTATTAAATCTATTTTGTCTGAAATAAGTATTGTTACCCCAGCCTTTTTTTCATGCACATTTGCTTGATGTGTATATACACGCACACACACACACACACACATACACACATTTTTCCATCCCTTTGCTTTTGATCTGTGTTGATCTTTTGTTCTGAGGTGGGTCTCGAAGACAGCATATATGTGGGTCATGTTTTCTTATCCATTCAACTACTTTGTGTATTTTTTTTTAAGATTTTATTTTTAATTATTTTTTAGAAAGAGGGAAGAGAGAGAGGCAGAGAGGGAGAAAGACATCAATGTATGGTTGCTTTTCACCTACCTCCAGTCACAGACCTGACTGGAGACCTGTTTTGCAACCCTGTTATGTGCCCTGGCTGGGGAATCAAACCTGCAACCTTTGGGTTCGCAGGTCGGCACCTTATCCATTGTGCTACCAGCCAGGGCCTACCCTGTGTATTTTGATTGGTGCATTTAATCCGTTTACATTTAAGGTTATTATTGATTGATACTCATTTATTGCCATTTTCCCACTTTCTACCTGTGTTCATCTTTGACTCTCTCTGTTTCTTCATTATTTTAAAGCAGACCATTTAGCATTTCTTGCAATGCTGGTCTGGTCGATATGTATTCTTTAAGTCTTCTTTTGTCGGAGAAACTCCTTATTTCTCCTTCCATTTTGAATGAGAGCTTGGCTGGCTACAGTATTCTTGGTTTCAGGCCTTTGTTTCCCATTACTTGGAATATTTTTTGCCATTCCCTTCTGGCTTGTATTGTTTCTGTTGAATAACCATTTAATAACATTAATGGAGACCCTTATTTGTTGTTATTTGTCGTTTCTCTCTTGATGCTTTTAGGATTCTCTCTTTATCATTGAAATTTACTATTTTAAGTATATATCTTGGAGTGGTTCTGTTTGGATTCATCCTCATTGGAACCCTTTGTGCTTCCTGAACTTAAGTAACATGTTCACTCATCATGTTAGGGAAGTTTTCTATCATTACTTTTTTGAATAGGTTTTCCATTCCTTGTTTCTCTTCTCCTTGTGGTATCCCTATGCTACAGATATCATCGTGTTTCATGTTGTCCTGCAGCTCTCCTAAAACCTCTTCATTCTTGTTCAGCCTTTTTTTCATTCTCTTGCATTTTCTTGGAATACTTTTTACGTTATCCTCCAGCTTGCTGATCCAATCCTTTGCTTCCTCTAGCCTGCTGTTGATTCCTTATACTGTATTCTTCAATTCAATAATAGTAATTTTCATTTCCTCCTGGCTCTTACTGATAGTTTCTATGTTCTTTTTAATGCTAGTGTATTTCTCAGTAAGTTCCTTATAGCCTCCCTGGAGTTCTTCATAGTTCCCCTGGATTTGTTTGTAGTTTTTTTGTTTGTTTGTTTGTTTGTTTGTTTTTAGCTGACTGAGCTCATCGAGCTTTTCTATCGTCATTATTTTGAATTCCATATTTGAGAGTATTCTTGCCTCTGTTTTATTTAGTGATCTTTCTGGGGATTCCTCCTTTCCCTTTCATGACAGATTGTTTCTTTTTCTCCCGGTTTTTAGGTTTCATTGCAATCAAATCAGACTGTGAACTGCCAAACTCAGGTTCTGCCGGGCTCGACAGAAAGGTTCAATTGAAATCCAATAGATCAGCTACCAGCTCAGGTGCAACCTGGTGGAACAGATTTGGATGTAAATTAATTGAATCTGTTATCAGCTGCCAGGCTCAAGTTCCACTGGGCTAGGCAGAAAGATCCAATTGTAATCCAATGAATCTGTGTTCAGCTGCCTGGCTCAAGTGACTGTCCTGGACTGAAAGATTCTATGGTAATCCAATAAATCTGTGATCAGCTGCCAGAATAAGGGGCCACTAGGCCAGGCTGAAAGATTCAATTGTAGTCCAATGAGTTTGGGATCAGCCACCAGGCCCAGAGGCTAAAGGGCAGGAACAATCAACTCTGTTGTGAACCAATGAATCCATGATCAGCCAGCCATCAGGCTCACTTGCCACTGTGTGGGGCTATTTGACACTGATGTAAATCAGAGAGTTTGTAATCTGCTGCCAGACCCAGGCTCTGTTGAGTGAGAAGGATTGACTCATTTGCAAAGCAATGAATCTAGGATCAGCCACCAGGCTTGCATGCCACTGAGGGCCCAGCTATAAGTCAGAGAGTTTGTACTCAGCCGCCAGGTCCAGTTGCTTCTGGGCAAGAAATACCTCTTCAGGTGCCAACTATTGTATCTATGCTCAGACAGAGCAGGGCAGGAGAGGTTTATTTAGATGTAAGTCAAAGAATTGTGACCAGGTGCCTTGTTCAGACACTGCTGGGCAGGGCAGATTGCTTCCAGTGGGCCAGGCTATGAGGACCCCCAGCCAAAAGCTGCTTGGCACAGTGCAGTCCACCAGAGATGTGGGCGATGAGTCAGCACCGGGATCCCCACAGCTGCTTCCCCACTTCTCCCCACTGCCTCAAACTTTCCCACACATCTCCAGTCCTCTCTGCTCTCCCTCCTCTGGAGCCCAGGGTAGGTAGGTGCCGATGCACTTTTGCTGTGGTCACCCTAGTAGTTCTCTGTCTCCAGCACTCTCAGGCCAGCAAACTCCAGGGCTTTCCACCCTTCTCAGATGGATGCTTCTCTTCTCTCCACCATACTGCTGGAGGCTGGGACACCCAGCTGGGGGACCAGAACTCACCCTTCTCAGGTGGAGTCCCCGGCTCCATCCTTTTGGCTGCTGCCTCTGGTTGGGGCCCAGCCAGCCCTCTCATGTTTCCATAATTCCTACCAGTCATGTTGTGAAAAATTGACCTCTTCTCTTCTGTCTGTGGTTATAGGACCTCTTTCCAGCTGGTGTCCTGTTGGTAATTCCAGGTGACTGTTTCTCCAAAAAATGTAATTCCAGATGCAAACTGGGAGGAGATTGGTGTTGCTCCACTTCTCCACCATCTTGCCAGAACTCCAAAATATTGTTTCTATATCTGTGAAATATGCTGTTGTTATTTTATTAGGAATTATATTTTATCTATAGATTGCTTTGGGTAGTACGAACATTTTAATGAAGCTAATTCCATTTTTTTGTGTGTTGTTCTTCATTTCTTTCTTTTGTGTTCTGCAGTTTTCCAAGTAAATTTATTTTGTTTTGTTTTTCTTACCTTCTTGGTTAAGTTTATTCCTAGGTACTTTATTTTTCTTCTTGCTACAATAAATAGGATTTTTCCTTCATTTCTATTTATGATACTTTAGTGTTAATGTATCAAGGTGCCTTCAATGTTTGAACATTGATTTTGAATCCTTTGGCTTTGATTACTTTTCTTATTAGGTTAAGTAGTTTTTGGTGGAACCTTTAGGGTTTTCTATATACACTAGCATGTTATCTGCAAACAATGAGTTTTACTTTCTCCTTTCCATTTTGGCTGCATTTTATCTATTTTTCTTGTCTGACCACTATGGGTAGAACTTCTAGTACTATGCTGAATAGAAATGGAAAAGCAAACACTTTTCTCCATGGTCTTGTTCATGGTCTTAGAGTAAAAGCTATTAATTTTTTCCCATTGAGTATGATGCTGGCTGTAGGTTTCTACTGAATGGCTTTTATTATGTTGAGGTTTGATTCTTCTATTCCTACTTTCCTGAATGTGTTTATGGTAAACGAGTGTTATACTTTTATCAAGTGCTTTGTCAGTGTCTATTAATGTCAGCATGTGATTTTTGGGTTTTATTTTTTATATGTGTATTATATTTCTTGATTCACAAATATTATACCATTCTTTCATCCCTGAGATGAATCCTACTAGATCATGGTATATAATCTTTTTAAAGCATTGCTAGATCCAGTTAGTTAACATTTAGTAGAGGATTTTAATAACTATGTTCAACAATATTAGCCTATAATTTTACTCTGTTGTGTCTTTACCAGGGTTTGGAATTAGGATAACACTGACCTCATAGAAATAGTATAGGAGTTTCCCTCATCTTAAATTTCTTGGAATATTTAGAGAAGGATGGGAGTTAGCTCTTACCTAAATATTTGGTAAAATTCTCCTTTGAAGCTATCTGATCCAAGAGTGCTCAGGGAGTTTTTTGATTACTGCTTCAATTTCACTACTTGTTATCAATCTATTCAGGCTTTCTGCTTCTTCTTGATTCAGTTTTGGAAGATTACATGTTTCTAGATATTCATCCATTTTGCCCAGGTTGTCAAACATTTTGGTATATAGTTGTTGGTAGTAATTTTTGACAACCATTTTTATTTCTGTGGCATTAGCTGTGGTTTTCCCTCTTTTGTTGCTGCTTTTATTTGAGTACTTTCTCATTTTTCTTGATGCACCTGATTAAAAGATAGTTAATTTTGTTTATATTATCAAAAAACTAGCTCCTGGATTCATTGATCCTTTGAAATGTTATTTTATTCTCTATGCCATTTAATTTTGCTCTGATCTTGATTATTTTCTTCCTTCTATTGACACTGGGCTTTATTTATTGTTGTCCTCTACCTCTAGTAGATGTAAGGTTAGATATAAGGTTATATAAGATTTTCCTATGTATTTTCAGTAGGCCTATATTGCTATAAACTTCTCTCTCAGGACTGCCTTCACTGTGTCACATAGGTTTGGGCTGTTGTGAGGTACTTTTCATTTGTGTCCAGAAACTATCTGATTTATTATTTGACCTCATTTTTAACCCATTTATCATTTAATAGTATGCTATTCAGTCTCTATGAATTTGAATGATTTTGAGTTTCACTCTTGAGGTTGGTTTCTAGTTTCAAGCCAGTGTAGGTTGAGAAAATGCTTGATGTGATTTCAATTTTCTTGAATTTGTTGATTATTTAGTGTCCCACCATTTAGTCTATTTTTGTGAATGTTCAGTGTGCATTTGAAAAAAAAAATGTATATTTGGCTTCTTTGGGGTGAAAGATTCTGTACATATATCAATTATGTCCATTTGATCTAGATTGTCATTCAATGACACAATATCCTTGTTGACTCTTTGGAAGATCCATCCATTTTTGACAGTGGAGTGTTTAAATCCCTTACTAAGAATTTTTTGTTGTTGTTGTTATCTATATCTTTCTTAAATTTGTGTGCTTCCTATATTAGGTGCATGTATGTTTACAAGGATTATATCTTCTTGATGGATTGTTCCCTTAAGTGTTATAAAATGTTTTTCTTTCTTTTAACAGCCTTTGTTGTGAAACCTATTTTGTTTGATATAAGTATTGCTACCCTAGCTTTTCTTTTCATGTATTCTTGAAATACTTTCCTCTATCCCTTCACTTTCAATCTGTGTAGATCTTTTGTTCTGTGGTGTGTCTCTTGTATATAGCATATATGCAGGTCATGTTTTCTTACTCATTTACTCTGTCTTTTGATCAGGGCATTTAATCCATTTACATTTAAACTTATTATTAATAGGTATTCATACATTGCCATTTTTTCCCTTTGTACCTGTGTTAACTGTTTCTTCATTGTCTTAAAGCTGACTCTTTAGAATCTCTTGAAATACTGGCTTGATGGAGATATATCCTTATATCCTTCTTTTGTTTGTGAAACTTCTTAGTTCACTTCCCATTTCAAATGAGAACCTTTCTGGGTAGAGTGATGTTAGTTGGACACCTTTGTTTTCATTGCTTGAAATGTTTTTTGCCATTCCTTTCTGACCTGTAGTGTTTCTGTTGCAAAATCACCTGATAGCCTTATTTGAGCTTCTTGTATATTACTAGCTGTTTCTCCTTTGCTGCCTTTAAGAATCTTTTTCTGTCACTGAATGTTGCAACTTTAATTATGATGTGTTTTGGTGCGGGCCTATTTATATTCATCTTCATTGGGATCCTCTGTGCTTCCTGAACTTGCATGACTTTTTCTCTCATCAAATTAGGTTAGTTTTCTGTCATTACTTTTTCAAACAAGTTTTCTATCCCTGGTTCCTCTTCTTCTTCTTCTGGTATCTCTATTATATGGTTATTATTTCATGTTGTCTTAAAGCTCTCTTAACCCCTCTGTGTTCATGTTGACTATTTATTTTATTTGTTTATCTGTATGGTAGCTTTTTTCTACTTTGTTCTCTACTTATTCTTACTGAATAAGATCACTTATTCAATCCTCTTCTTCATCTAATCTACTTTTAGTTCATTTTACTGAGTTCTTCACTTCAGATATTGTGTTTTTCATTTCCACCTGGATTTTATCGATATTTTCTATGTCCCTTTTCATTCAGTTTTAGTTTGCAGTAAGTTCCTTATAGTCTAAGTAATTCTCACTGAACTCCTTGAACATCCTTATCACCATTATTTTGAAATCAATATCTGATAGTTTGCTTGCCTCAATTTTGACTCCTATACTATCTCATTACTTTTTGACTGAATATTTGCTTTAAATATCTTATTCAAACTGTATCATTATCTGCTCCCTTCAATTTAGTAATCCTGCTGCTGTGCTCACCATCCCAAAACACAATTTTAGTCTCTTTTTAAATTTTTATATATTTATTATTTTTAAAGAGAGGGGAAGGGAGAGAGACATCAATGTATGGTTGCCTTTCACCTGCCTCCAGTTACAGACCTGGCTGAATACCTGGCTTGCACCATGGGAATTTTGATCTTTCTAAAATATATTAATGATGACAGAGAGTGTTAAAGATTGAGTAGCATAGGAAGAGTACCCAGATGATAGGTAAGAGGTAGGGACAACAAAGCAAGTAGTATCAAAGCACAAAAAGAAGAAGCAGGGGAAAGGTGGCTATAGATAAGTTAAATACAGGGATATATATCAAGTGAGTATATAAAGGACACAAATTTTTTTTCACTGCTTGAAAATGAAGTTATATGTAGAAGTAAACACTAGAATGGATTTTAGCATATTAGATTGGGAAGAAAGTATCACTGTTAACATTACTTTTAACATAGATAACTATATATAGATATATAACATGAATGTGTGTGCGTGTGTGTGTGTGTGTGTGTGTGTGTGTGTGTTTCTATCCACTGACAGATCTGGAAGAAATATTATTCCAAGATAATGTTTCTAGAACCTAGGTATTACTTCTTCAACTCTATGCTACTAATCAGAGCTTTTTGAAAAAATGAGTGAACCCAATGCTAAGACAGAAAAAATATCTGATTAACTCAAAACATCTTAATAGCCTTATACAAGGAGTACTCAGAATTGATTTTGACTTGATAAAACCTCAGAAAGGTCTCTCACTGGCCAGCTACATATAGTGCAATTAGATTATCAAACAAAACAATGATCACACACACACAAAATGATCATAAAGAAATTATTACCCTTGGATTCATTAGAAGTCAATATGTCTATGTGTAAACAACCAAATAAATACATAAATGCATCAAAAACCAAATAAATACATCATCATTTGATTATGCATGTAATATATATATATATTTTCAAAATAATATTTCACAAAATATTAAATTACAGGGACAAAAAAGAGTCACCTTACATTGAAGAAGTCTAAGAAGTACCATCTTAATCAAGTGATCAAAAGGTTAACATCACTAATAATGTAAGACAGTGACATTGTGCAGCACTCAATAGGTTTCTACATGGCTTCTGCAAGAGTTGCACAACCTGAATCTAAAAAGGAAGAAATATCACAAGATGTGGTGTGTGGAGTGACTTTCAGTCAACTAGCTGTAGAGAAGGCACACCAAAGAGTAACACAACAGCAACCAAAACCCAAGTACAACCAAGTAAATGGCATGAAGAGCACCCTAAGAGCATCAAGTACAGATCAAGGAGACTATACTACTGAATTCCACAAGTCTCCTACCACAGAAGTTTATACCATTATGACAGGGAATGAGAGTAGATCAACCTAAGAAGCACAATTAAAACAAGAGGAGTAACCTAAAATTGGGAGATTAAGAAACAACCCCCATCAAAAAAAAAAAAAAAAAAAAAAAAAAAAAAAAAAAGGAGGAATCCCCAGAAAAGATACTAAGTTAAATAGAGAGAAGCAAACTATCAGATACCTAATTCAAAATAATGATTACACAAAAGTTCAATGAGCTCAGCAAGCACAAACAAAACTACAAAGAACTCCCATGGGAATTACAAAGAACTCCAGGGAAGCTACAAGAAGCTTACTGAAAATTACGCCAGCATTCAAAAGTACATAGAAACTATCAACAGGAGCCAGGAGGAAATAAATAATACAATTTCTAAATTGAAAAATACAGTAGAAAGAATCAAAAGCAGGCTAGAGGAAGCAGAGGATTTGATCAGAGAGCTGGAGGACAACATAGAAAAAAATTTCCAGACAGTGCAACAAAATGAAAAAAGACTGAAAAAGAATAAAGAGCTTTTAAGAGAGTTGTAGGACAACATGAAATGCAATAATATCTGTATCATAAGGATACAAGAAAGAGAAGAGAAATAAGAGCTAGAAAATCTGTCTGAAAAAGTAATGACAGAAAGCTTCCCTAACTTGAGGAGATAAAAATTCATGCAAGTTCAGGAAGCACAGAGGTCCCAATGAAGATGAAACCAAAGAGTAACCTAAGTCCCCTAAGACACATCATTAAAATGGCAAAATTCAAAGACAAAGAGAATCCAAAGGACAGCAAGGAAGAAACAGTTAATAACATCTAAGGGAGCTCTGATAAGATTATCTGCCAATTTCTTAACAGAACCAGGACAATCCAGGAGAAAATGCAAAGAATAATCCAAAAAATGAAAAACAAAGGCCTACAACAAAGACTACTCTACTCAGTGAGGCTCTTATTTAAAATAAAAGGTGAAATAAGGACCTTCCCAGGCAAAATATGGCTAAAAGAATACTTCTTCACAAAACCAGCATTGTGAGAGATTTTAAAGATTCTGCTTTAAGAGGGTAAAGATACAGAGAGGAACACATGTACAAAGGGAAAAACTGACAATGAATAAACACCTATCAATAATAAGTTTATATGTAAATGGATTAAATGCACAATGGAAAGACATAGTATAGCTGAATTGATAAGAAAACATGATCAATATATATGCTATCTACAAGAAATGCAACTCAGAACAAAAGATATACACAGACTGAAAGTGAAGTGATGGAAAAATATTTCAAGCAAATGGACATGAAAAAAACCCTGAGGTAGCAATATTTATGTCGGACAAAATAGATTTCACAACAAAGGCCATTAAAAGAAACGAGGAAGGGCACTTCATAATACTTAGGGAACAATCCATTAATAGGATGCAGCCATTGTAAACATATATGCACCAAACATAGGAACACCCAAGTATATAAGGAAATTTTGGATGACTTCAAGGAGGACATTGACAGCAACAGACTCATAGCAAGGGATTTTAACACCCTGTTGTCAACAATGATCCAAGCAAAGAAACCCCAAGGATATTGTGTCATTGAACAATACTCTAGATCAAATGGGCTTAATATATAGTTAACTTTTCACCCCAAAGAAGCAAAACACACACTATTTTTAAATGCACATAGAATAACCTCAACAATAGACCACACAATAAAACATAAAACAGGCTCAGCAAATGTAAGAAAATTAAAATTATATCAAGCATCTCAGGTCAAAGCAATTTGAAACTAGAAACCATTCTCAAGGAAAAAACAAAAATATTCAAAATCATGGGGACTGAATTACATTCTATTAAACAATGAAGGTGTTAACAATGAGACCGAGAAAGCAATAAATACATTTCTGGAAACATGAAAATGAAGACACAACAGCCCAAAATGCGTGGGACACAGTGAAGGCACTTTTGAGAAGAAAATTCATACAATACAGGCCTACATGTAAAGGATAGAAGAATCTCAAATAAACGACTTCATCCTACATCTACAAAAGCTAGAACAACAACAACAAACAAAGCCCACAATGAGTAGAAGGAAAGAAATAATCAAGATCAGAGCATAATTAAATGTCATATAGACTAAAAGAACAATTCAAAGGGTTACTATATCTAGGAGCAGATTCTTTGAAAAGATAAACAAAATGGAGGGAGGAAAGATGGCAACAGAGTAGAGAGCAGTGCTGATGGCATTCTTGAGTACCAGAGCAGCTGGAGGACAGGATAGGGAGTGTGAGATGTCTGCAGGTCCCTAAGAATTGGAGCGGTCAGCATTTGGACTCAGGGAAACACAGCCCAGAGGCAGCAGAGACCTACAGGAGATCAGGTGAGACAGTTCCAAACTGGCTGGTGGCTGAGGTCAGCTCTGTGCAGTGGTGGCTCTACCCAGAGGGGCATCACTAACTGAAGCCAGCTCCAGGCTCCCTGGCAACTAGAAATCTGAGCAGTGAAGTGTGCAGTGAGGGCAAAGGCTGTAGGGAATGAAGAACTGAACTCTTGCAGGGGAAGGACTGTGTTAGAGCCTTGCTCCGGTGACAGAGAGAGGAAGCTCCTCACTAGGCCAGAGGTAGAGAAGAGTCCTGCAGGGATCAGGAGCAGGGGAGTGGGGAAGTGCACTGGTCAGGGTGGTGAGAGGGCCAAAAACAGTGCTGGTGATCCACTGGGGAAAGAGCAGCTTGAAGCCCCTGCAAGGGGCTAGGCCCAGCCCCCAGCAGGTCCCTAGGCTCCCACAGAAATTCCAAACTGCCAGCCTGGAACTTGCAGCTAGGGCAACTGACCTACCCATTGCAGACAACAAAGGCTGCACTATGGACTCTCTGGAGAGCCAGACACACATCACAGAGGCAGCTTGAAGGACTCCTGGGAGAGCTGGGCTGCCTGGAGGGTTGGTTCTCTCCTAGGGGAGCCTGGCAGTGTTGGCAGAAAGGGGCTGCTCCCCCGGGATCTGCAGGGGCAGGGCCAGTCATCACAGGAGGCAGTGAGGTTGCAGGCCACCCTGCAAGGGTGCCAGGTTCCCATCGCAGGCAAGAACCTCCTCCAGGAGCTGGAGTGGGAGGAGCAGCCATAGACACCATAGAAGCACCTTGCCGGACTTCACACAGAAACAGAGAAGAGAGGGGCCCAGAACTCGGCAGCCCTGAAACCCAACTAGGCTACTGGAGGCCAAGCCTACCTGGGGGCTGACACTCAGAATCAGCCCTGACTGTGATAGTCATGGGTCCTGCCACACCAAGACCACACAGCTAGACTGTAGGCTGCAGAGACCTGACCAAGAAAAAGAGGCTCAGGAAATGGTTTGCTGCTAATTTCAAGCACCTGAGTTACACCGAGAGCTATATGAACTATTAATCCCTAACATATCCTTTTCAAAAGTTACTTCCAAGCCTAACAATCAGTGCATTAAGTTTAAACCATAGTATATCACAACTCACATATTTTTAATCCTTCTCTATCTCAATCCACCTAAATACCCAACACCCTCTCCCTACCCTTGATTTAAAGTCCTGTAATGGGTGAGATCATATGTGGTATTTGCCTTTCACTGACTGGCTTATTTCACTAAGCATAATACCTTCTAGTTCCATCCATGTTGTTGTAAAGGGTAGAAGTTCTTTCTTTCTGCTGGGAAGTATTCCATTGTGTAAATGTACCAAAGTTATTTGATCCAATCATCCACTGATGGGCACTTAGGCTGTTGCCTGCACTTGGCTATTGTAAATAGCACTACTATGAACATAGAGGTACATAGGTTCTTATGAATTGGTGTTACAGGATTCTTCCGGCATAGTCCTAGTAGTGGAATTGCTGGATCAAAAGGCAGTTCCATTTTTAGTTTTTTAAGGAACCCCCATACTGTTTTCCATAGTGAGTGCACTAGCCTGCATTCCCACCAACAGTGCACCAGGTTTCCCTTTTCCCCACATCCTTGTCAACACTTGTTGTTTGTTGATTTGTTGATGTTGCTATTCTGGCAGGTGTGAGGTGGTATCTTATTGTGGTCTTAATTTGCATCTCTCTGATGGCTAGTGATGTTGAGCATTCTTTCATATGCCTTTGGGCCCTTGTATGTCTTCCTCAGATAGTTGTCTGTTCAGGTCCTTTGCCCATTTTTTAATTGGGCTGTCTGTCTTCCTGGTGTTGAGTTGTATAAGTTCTTTTTATATTTTGGATATCAAAGCTTTGTCTGATGTATCATTAGCAAATATGTTTTCCCCTACAGTTGGTTCCCTTTGAATTTTGCTGGTGTTTTCTTTAGCTGAACAGAAGAAACTTTTCAGTTTGATATAGTCCCATTTGTTTATTTGTTCTTTTGTTTCCTTTGCCCTTGGAGAACTATCAGTAAACATATTTCTGCATAGGATATCTAAAATTTTACTCTCTATATTTTTCTTTAGGATCTTTATGGTGACACTGCTTATGTTTAAGTCCTTTATCCATCTTGAGTTTATTCTGGTGTATGGTGTAAGTTGGTGGTCTAGTTTTATCTTTTTGCATGTTGCTGTCCAGTTCTCCCAATACCACTTGTTGAAGAGACTGTTTTTACTCAATTTGATGTTTGTTCCCCCTTTATCAAATACATGACTTTATGTTTTATCATGACCTACATTTTAGGTTTGATCATGATCCTTTTATTATTTTCGTAAAGAATATCTGCCCATCTTTCACAATCATCTAGCTTTCTAGAGCTTAATGAGGAAAATTTTTCCTAATTCCTCCATCCTGTTTTATGTATAGCTCTATTATAACCCCAGGCCTCATAGTAACTATTTATTTACCAATTTGTCTCTTGCATAGGTATGTTACATCCTGCATCAGAAACATAAACATTGAGTCATATTGATCCCTTCAGACCCAGGTGATGCTGCAGTGCTTGCTACAGTGTGAATACTGATAGTAATTGACTAAAAAAAAAAAAAAAAATGAATGAAGTCCTGAATGAATGAGGTCATGAATGAACAGAGGATAAGGAAATGACAGATATGTTCAGGAATTGTAGTGAAAAAGTAGTAACTAATTTTGTTCCTTATTAATTTGCCATAGATAAGACTATGTGGTATTGCTGTGGTTTGTAAAAGAGTATGAATACTACATTTTTGAGTATTTTGGCACAGGTAGCTTCTGTTAAATTTGTGTGAATATTCACATGCTTAAATATAGTTACTTTTTTAGTATTTTGAAACATAATTTTCTGGAAATTTAATGATGATGATGATGTGAATCAATGAGAAAAGAGAAACTGAAATATAAACTGTTCTTAAAGGTCAAAAAACTAAAACACAAACCAGACCAAAGGGATTTATCATGATCATACCAGCCTTACTTTCTACCGCTTCTATTTATGGTAACACTTAACAACCATTGACCTTTAGAACAATGTGAGGGAAAAGATGCATGGTGTTGGCCTTTTGATAATTATTTTTTTTGCAGGGGAAGAAATCCCTACAGATTTATGAGTTTTTGCTAGTCATAAGATCTCAAAAATTGCCAAAGACTTACAAAGTAAAAGCTTACTTGCAATTATATACAGAATCATTATTAAAATATGGTCCATATTTAGAAATATATTTTATAGAAGTCATAAAATATAATTTTATGTTTTTGGTTTTAAGGCAATAATTTTTAATAATTACATTGTTTAAAGCATATCTAATGGATAAACATTTTATTATGAAATATGATATAAAATGCTCTAGTATTTCTGTATTTTTATCCTATATAAGTGCACTTCACTGAAATGTGGTGAACATATTTTGATGCACATGGTAGATTATTAATATGAAATTAGATGACAGTTAATTTCAAAATGCATATGTGAAGACAAACATCTCAGGTTTCCCTTTCTATATATTTAATCTAAACCAGGTTCTAAGTATTAGATATATATATATATTTTTTGCATCAGAAACATGATATGTACCCAATCTTTTGAAGTGAAAGCATTCAAGTCAAGCTTAGGTGCTCCCAAAACCACACTGTGATGATGAAAACAAATAGATGCTTTGTACTCATGTAGATTTTCCATGAGTACAAAGCATTTCCATTGAAATCTTTAATAAACCTCCTTTCGTTAATTCTTTTGCCAGGGCAAGCTGCAAAATGTGAAAATGGTAAACCAAAAAAATCTATCAAAATAAAATGTTTTATAAAAAAAACTATCTCTTTTGATGCTCTTTCTTTGGAATGTATATTAATTAAATGTCACCTTTATAAATGTTATTAAATGGTGGGGGGAGAGTAAGAGTGAAATTGTGGTTACTGATCTTAGTCACTCCATTGATTAGTCTGTTTTATAGAAAATAATCATATCCACCTGACTACTTCATAGAGTATAAAGATCAAATACAGGCAAAAACTCTCTGTACATTCTCAATTACTTTAAAAATCAAAAATAGATCAGAAAAACAGAGAAATAATCTTTGCAAGCTACTAACCAGTGCTTGGAAATCATTTGGGAAAAGTGTGATTATGTTTTGATAATCAAATACCCTTCCCCCACTCATCATAGTGCTTCTTTCAAATATTCTTTTCACCATAGTAGAGTGGTATGATCACTTCACTTGAAAGAGTTTTCATATCTTTGCATTAAGATGAGTATATTAGAAAAGAAAAGCCTGCAAAAGCATGCATAATCTGTGCAAATATGCCTCCGAGGGGTCACTTCCCTCTCTTCTCTCTTCTGTGGACCCTGATCCCATCTGCCTCCTTCAGGTGCCCAGAGGCTGTTCCAAAGAGGGGAAGGGAGGGAGAAATAGACCAGTGACCCTGTGGTTCACAGGCTGGTGCTTGTGTATCTGCAGATCCCCTGGCCCATGTCTGAATCAGGCTGCCTATATTTGCTTTGTCACACAAATGCACACACACATACACTTCCCCTAATTAAATCCTACCCATCTTAAATATCTGATAATTTATTAAATCATCCTTCACTAAACTTTTAAACTGGGTTTAAAACCCCTTTAGCTTTATAAATCCCCATAGCACTATGTCTCCTGTGTGACACTATAAAAGCATGTTCATTTTTACTTGTATGATTATTTGATCTTCAATTTATAGATGCTTTTGCCTGTAAATTGTAACATCCATGTGAACAGTAATTTGGTTTTACTCATTAATGCATCTACAATTGCACATACCATCATCAGACAATAAATAAATATTAGTTGTTTAAAACAAAAGTCAAAACTGGGTCTGCAAAGTGAGGACATTTATTTGTGTTATCTGATAAACTCCTAATCTAAGGTTGAGGCTCTACCATTTACTTTTGTTTTTTCTAATTTTTAAAAGATTTTATTTATTTACAGAGAGGGGAGAAGGTAAGGAGAAAGAGACCAGTCACTCTTGATTCACAGGCTGGTGCTCAATCCACTGAGTCAGATCAGCCAGGGCTCTACTGCTTACTTCTGAGAAAGACTCAATCAACTACCAGCAAGAAAAGAGAAATGGCCACTTTCCATATTGTGATGAATTAGATAGACAACTTTGAATTAAGGTCTGACAAGAGGTAATTGAGCTAATTAATTATTTTTTCCCAAACATGTGCTTCTCTGATACATGGAATATTTCTTTTCTTATATTACAGAGTGTCAGAAAATGTTTAGAGCAATATAATTTTATTGCTAATGTGGAAAAAGCAAAAAAGAATTAATTGAAATAGCTTATCTTTAAGTTCTGATCAAGCTGGTGTGTAGATATAAACAATACTAGAACCCTCCCACAGCCACATCAAAATTATAACTAAATTTGAAAGACCATCATTCAGAGCCACCTGAATATAGCCGAGAAGAAGTCCTACAAGCTAAGAATATAAAAAAGCCACACAAGACTGTTAAGAGGTGGGGAATTGTGGAATAGGCTGATCTTACAACCTCATGTGGCAGTTAAAAATTGGGAGAAATATCTTGGCTGTGGAGGTAATACATGAGAAGCAAGATATCCCAACCTCACCAGGCTTCCAAGCCCAGTGTCAGGAGAAGAAGTCCCCATAACTTCTGGCTGTAAAACAGTGAGGATTGTGGCTAAGACAGAAGCTTCTGGGGGTCCCAGGCAGCTCCTCATGGAATTGGAATCACTTCTTCTGAGCTCCAGCACTGGGCAGAAGCCTTAAAGGTGCCAGGGACATATGGGAAGAACTGAATTGTCTGGCTGTAATCAGAGCTAGGGGGGCAAACTTCTCCCAGATAGAGGTGCTGGCAGAAACCATTGTTTCTTTTCAGAAACCCACTGGTGCTGGCAGAAACCAGTGGGTGCCACATATGAGTCTCCATCAATTTGGTTAACAGAGTTCATACTGTCCTGGTGATTTTCTGAGACCCCACACAATTTGTGAACCCACCCAAGCAAGTTCCTGTGGCTTTTCCATACAAAAAGCCTTTCTTTCCTTGATCACTGTAGCTTAGTCATCCCACAAAGTGAAGCGTTGCTGGATCAATCCCCTGTCAGGACATATGTGTGGTTTGTGGGCTGAATCCTCAGTAGGGGTATGCATACAAAAGGCAACTAATTAATGTTCTCACACATAGGTGTTTCTTTCCTTCTCTTCCCATCTTTTTTTTTTTTTTTTTTAATTTTATTGTTGTTGTATTACATCCATCCCCTTCTTCCCATCTCTTGAAGAATAAGTACATCAAATATTTTTTAAAAATTAAAAGGGCTTATTTTGGCTTGTGTTTTGGGCTTTTCTAAAATATCTCAAACAAGTAGAATCTAGCCTTAGTATGCCTTGTACTTTTAGTTGAGAGGCTCTAGGCCTGTAACTAGCAGTAGTTAGCCATGGTTTACAGCTTGGCCCCTCCTGGTTACCTCCGAGCCCAGCACGAATAGCAACCATCTGCAGATCACTTTGTAACTTTATAGGTGGTCTCTGGCAGGGCACTTGTGGTGACTGACAGTGACCTGCATCATCTGAGACAGTGCACCTGGTAGAGAGCTTTTAGATCATGTCAAAGTAGCACCCAATCTCCTCCATAAGTGACACACTCAAGGAGCTGACTGAGAAGGAACTAGAGCCTTGTTGAAATAAGTTCTGCTTGATGGGTTGGCCCTTGTACAGCTAATCCTTCAAGGTAGTTAGAGTCAGCCTTTGCAGTCAATCAGCCTTAGGATAAATCCTTCCACTGAGGAGCCAATATCAATCAAGGTTCAACTATAACAGGATGGTGTACGCAGACTGCACAGAGAGGAAATGCACCTGAGTGCCAAGCTTGAGTGATCAGAAAGACTGTGCCTTTGGATCCTACAGAACACATACTACTTAAGCATTCTCTATAAAGCTCAGGATAATGTAGTAGCTCTATCTAGTACATAGAAACAAACACAAAGAGGCTACTAAAATGAGGAGACAAACATGTCCAAAATGGAATAACAGAACAAACTCCCAAAAAATAACTAAGCAAAGTAGTGGCAAGCAATTTACCAAAACATATTTCAAAACACTGGTTATAAGGGTGCTCAATGAACTTAGGAGAAGAATACATAAGCTTAGTGACAACTTAAAAAAATAGGAAACATAAAAACAAAGCCATGAAACATAAAAAAAACAGTCAGAAATTAATAATATATTAACTAAAATGAAGAATTGTTACAGATTAGATAAAGCAGATAATCAAATCAGATATTTGGAAGATAAGAAAGCAGAAACCACCCCAACAGAGTGGAAAAAAAAAGAATGAAGCCCTGGCTGGTGTGACTCAGTGGACTGGGGCCAGCCTCCAAACCCATAGGTCTCTCTTAGATTCCCCAGTCAGAGCATGTAACTAGGATGCAAGTCAGGCTTCCAGCCAGGATCTTAGCTGGAGGTATGTGAAACCATACATTGATACTCCTCTCCCGTTCTTCCCCCCGTCTCCCTGCCCTTCTCTATGAAAATAATGAATAGAGAGGCAGGAAGATGGTGACAGAGTAGAGAGCAGTGCTGATGGTATTCTTGAGTACCAAAGCAGCTAGAGGACAAGATAGGGAGAGTGAGACATCTTCAGGACCCTAGGAATTGGAGTGGGCAGCCTCTGGACACATGGGAGCACATCCCAGAGGCAGAGGAGGCCAGCAGGACAGTAGCCCTCAGGTCCAGGCTCCATCTGAACCAGTCAGGGATTATTAACGGTGAACAGTCATCTAAACCCTTTCTTATTATTATTGTCATTTTTATTTCTTTTTTCCTTTCCATTTATTTTTTCTGTTTGGTTTGGATTGGTTTTTTGTTTTAGTTTAGTTTTGTTTTTTGTTCATTTCTGTTTCGGTTTTTGTTTGTTTTTGTTTCTGCTAAAAGCCCACAGGCTGAGAATACAACCAGACAGCCCAAATAAAGGACACACCAAGAACAGCGAGTGGAGAAAATCTGGGAGACGGAAACACTGAACTCCACAAATCTCCTATCACAGAAGGGTGCTCAACTAAGGCAAGGAAGCAAAGCAGGTTAACCCAAGGAAAGAACAAAAATAAATAAATAAATAAAAAGCAAGCAAGAACAGACACCCAAAATGGGGAAAAAAAGAATTGGTCCATCACCAAAAGGAAAGGAAGAATCCCCAGAAAGAACACAAAATGAAACAGAGGCACCTGGAATATCAGATCAGGAATTCAAAAGAATGATGATAGAGAAGCTCAGTGAGCTCAGCCACATGAAAGAAAACTGTAAACAACTCCAGGAGAACTACAAAGAACTCCAGGGAAATTACAAAGAACTCCAGGGGAATTACAAAGAACTCCAGGGAAGTTACAAGGAACTTACTGAGAACTACAACAGCACAAAAAAGGACATGGAAACTTTCAATAAGTGCCAGGAGGAAATGAAGAATACAATTTCTGAATTGAAGAATACAGTAGAAGGAATCAACAGTAGGCTACAGGAAGCAGAGGACCGGATCAGCAAGTTGGAGGATAATGTAGACAAATACTCCAAGACAGTACAAGAGAATAAAAAAAGGCTGAATAAGACTGAAGAGGGGTTAAGAAAGCTGCAGGACAACATGAAACGTAACAACACTGGTATCATAGGGATACCAGAAGGAGAAGAGAAACAAGGAATGGAAAATCTGTTCAAAAAAGTCATGATAGAAAATTTCCCTAACATGATGAGTGAAAACATGAATCCAGTTCAGGAAGCACAGCGGGTCCCAATGAGGATCAACCCAAACCCAGACCCAATATCAAGGCACATTATTATTAAAATGGCAAATTTCAAAGACAAAGAGAGAATCCTAAAAGCATCAAGAGAGAAAAGACAAATAACATACAAAGGGGCTCCAATAAGGCTATCAAATGATTATTCAACAGAAACAATTCAAGCCAGAAGGGAATGGCAAAAAGTATTTCAAGTCATGGTAAACAAAGGCCTGCAACCAAGAATGCTCTACCCAGCAAGGCTCTCATTCAAGATAGAAAAAGAAATAAGGAGCTTCCCAGACAAAGAAAGACTGAAAGAATACATCTCTAGCAAACCAGCATTGCAAGAAATGCTAAAGGGTCTGCTATAAAAATAAGGAAACAAATAAAATGAAGAAACAGAGAAAGCCAAAGAGGAATACAGATGCACATGGAAAAAATGGCAATGAATAAGTATCAATCAATAATCACCTTAAATGTAAATGGATTAAATGCACCAATCAAAAGACATAGGGTAGCTGACAGGATAAAACAACATGACCCACTTATATGCTGTGTTCAAGAGACCCACCTCAGAACAAAAGATAGACACAGATTGAGAGTGAAGGGATGGGAAACTATATATTAAGAAAATGGACATGAAAAAAAAGCTGGAGTAGCAATACGGATTTCAGATAAAATAGATTTTACACTGAAGGGCATAAAAAGGGACAAAGATGGACATTTCATAATACTTAAGGGAACAATCCATCAAGAAGAAATAACTCTGATAAACATATACGCACCCAACATAGGATCTCCGAAATAAGTAAGGAAAATCTTGAAGACCTTAAGAAAGACATAGACAGAAACACACTAATAGTAGGGGATTTAAATACCCCACTATCAATAATGGACAGATCTTCCAAACAAAAAATCCCCGTAGATGTTGTGGCATTGAACAACACTCTACAGGAAATGGACTTAACTGATGTATACAGAGTCTTTTACCCCAAAGAAGCAAAATACACATTCTTTTCAAATACACATGGATCATTCTCCAAGATAGACCACATGGTATGTCACAAGCATCCACAAATACAGGAAGATTGAAATCATACAAAGTATCTTCTCAGATCACAATGGCTTGAAACTAGAAACCAAATTCAAGGGAAAAACCCAAAAATTCTAACTCATGGAGACTGAATAACATGCTTTTAAGCAATGAAGGGGTCAACAATGAGATCAAAGATGAAATCAAAAAGTTCCTGGAAACAAATGACAATGAACACACAACAGCCTCAAAACCTGTGGGATACAGCAAAGGCAGTTCTTAGGGGGAAATTGATAGCAATGCAGGCCTTCCAAAAAAGGTTACAAGAAGTTTAGAAACACGACCTAACCACAAAGTTGCAAGAACTAGAGGAGCAACAACAAACAAAGCCCAGAGCAAGTAGAAGGAAGGAAATCATCAAGATCAGAGCAGAACTAAATAACTCAGAGATTCAAACTACAATTGGAAGAATCAACAGGACCAGGAGCTGGTTCTTTGAAAAAATAAACAAAATTGACATGCCCTTATCCAGACTCATGAAGAAAAAGAGAGAGAGGACCCAAATAAACAGAATCAGAACTGAAAGAGAGGAAATCACAACTGATACCTCAGAAATACAAAAGATTGTAAGAAATTACTACAAACAACTCTATGACAAAAAAATATGACAACCTCGGTGAAATGGACACATTTCTGGAAATGTATAATCTACCAAAACTGAACAAAGAAGCAGCAGAAAGCCTGAATAGGCCAATAACAACTAGTGAAATTCAAGAAGTCATCCAAAATCTCCCAAAGCACAAAAGCCCTGGACCAGATGGCTACATAGGTGAATTTACCAAACATTTCAAGAAGAACTAACTCCTATCCTCCTCAAACTATACCAAAAAATTCAGGAAGAGGGAAGACTCCCAAACTCTTTCTATGAGGCCAATATTATTCTAATCCCAAAACCAGGGCAAGATACAACTAAGAAAGAAAGCTACAGGCCAATATCTCTGATGAACATAGATGCTAAAATTCTCACCAAAATATTGGCCAATCAGATTCAGCAGTGCATTACAAAGATCATACCCCATGATCAAGTGGGCTTCATCCCAGGGATGCAAGGATGGTACAACATTCGTAAATCAATCAATGTAATACACTACATCAACAAATTGAAAGATAAAAACCATATGATCATATCAATAGATGCTGAAAAAGCTTTTGATAAAGTGCAGCAACCATTTATGATAAAAACCCTCAGCAAAATGGGAATAGAGGGAGCATACCTCAACATCATAAAGGCCATCTATAAGAAACCTGAAGCCAACATCATACTTAATGGATAAAAACTGAAAGCTTTCCCCCTAAGATCAGGAATAAGACAAGGCTGTCCACTTTCTCCACTTCTATTCAACATTGTCTTGGAAGTTCTAGCTATAGCCATCAGAGAAGAAAAATGAATCAAAAGTATCCAAATTGGAAAGGAGGAAGTCAAACTGTCATTATTTGCAGATGCTATGATAGTGTACATACAAAACCCGATGGGCTCCACCAAAAATTTACTCAACCTAATAAGCAAATTTAGCAAAATAGGTGGGTATAAAGTCAATATCCAGAAATCGAAAGCATTTTTGTATACCAATAATGAAACAACAGAAATAGAAGCAAAAAAACAAATCCCATTTACCATAGCAACAAGAAAAATAAAGTACCTAGAAATCAACTTAACTAAGGAGGTAAAAGACCTGTACTCAGAAAACTACAGAACAATGAAGAAAGAAATCAAGGAAGACACAAATAAATGGAAGCATATACCATGTTTGTGGATGGGAAGAATTAGCATCATTAAAATGTCCATACTGCCCAAAGCAATCTACATATTCAATGCAATCCCAATTAAAATACCAATGACAGACTTCACAGAAATAGAAAAAATACTTGAAAAATTTATATGGAGCCAAAAACGCCCACAAATAGCCACCACAATCTTGAGAAAGAAGAACAAGGTAGGAGGAATCACAATACCGGACTTCAAACAATACTACAAGACTACTGTCATCAAAACAGCATGGTACTGTCATAAGAATAGACATCTAGATCAATGGAACAGAATAGAGAGCCCAGAAATTAACCCAGGACTCTATGGTCAACTCATATTTGACAAAGGGGGAAGGAACATCCAATGGAGTCAAAACAGTCTCTTCAACAAATGGTGTTGGGAGAACTGGACAGCAACATGCAAAAAAATAAAACTAGACCACCAACTTACACCATACACCAAAATAAACTCAAGATGGATAAAAGATTTAAACATAAGCAGTGTCACCATAAAGGTCCTGGAGAAAAATATAGGCAGTAAACTTTCGGATATCCTACGCAAAAATATGTTTACTGATACTTCACCAAGGGCAAGGGAAATCAAAGAACGAATCAGCAAATGGGAGTATATCAAATTGAAAAGTTTCTGTTCAGCTCAAGAAAATATCAGCAAAATTCAAAGGGAACCAACTGTATA